>WHPZ01563160.1:123-10603 GCA_016617965.1 Macrosiphum rosae
GAAAAGTTAAGATAAATCTAGAACATCATACACCGAATATTAAATAACGCATTGAAAAATGTTTGAGTCATATAGAGTTGGTACATTTAACGGGAAACGAAGTGCACGGGATCAGCTAGTTTACAATAAAATTAATCTAATCAATAAGAAGGATTTTAGATTTCAAACATGAATAGTAAATTCAAATAGATACACGTTAATTATTTCTATTAGATTTCTAAAGATAAATGATAATGAAGTAAATTTTTGTTTCCATTTCATATAGGTTAAGGTTAATTAATAGCAGATTTCGTTATGAATTTACATTCTTCATTCTTTATACAAACCTGAATATTTGAGAGCGACAATGCACAAAGCTTGAGAAGCGAAACAAGCTACGGACCCTTCGATGCTTTTTTTCGTACCTGCAAATTACGTATAATCATATTATACAAATTAATACATGTTGATTTTTCAAGGAAAATAACAAATCATTTCGCTCTTATCAATCAAAAGAAAATAAACCATTTAGAGCTGTCATTAAAAATATTCATCTCTTCGCTGGCCACCAATTTATAACCAATGATTCATAATCTGTGCTGGAATATCAAGTGAAAATTATTTCAAATGTCCCTCGCAATAACAAAATACCGTTACCCCAATTCTTCATAGATTTAGATCAATCTCAGATTAATCAAGACATCTTTAAACTCACTTCTTTAAGTTATTCCAAAATCAAAGTCGAAACACCGCATACAAAAAATAATACGTCAATGCCAGAGTTTCCATGGAAACGTCCATACCCGTAGTTACTGTTTACATATTATAATCCAATATGTGTCCGCTGCGATGATGAACAAACCCAGTGTCAAAATTTTCGTAACAAACCAGTAATATATGTATGTACTATATATACTATAGAATATAGATCAGTGGCGTACACACAGGCCGTGGGTGGTGGGTATTTTTTTACTATACTGTATATACTTGAATTGTATTGTTACCGATTTCATAGGTATATTATATACACATGTATAATAATAATTTAATCATTTTAAAGTTATAATTTACTATTATATAATAATATAATAGCGGATATTCTAACTGTGTACAAAATCTAAGTATCGGCAATTATTTCAATTAGGTATACGTCTATAAATCTTACACCCACTCGTTCTCAAAAAAATGAATTGGTAGACAAGACCTACCTTTCCATTTATGACGTCCTATCCGTGAGCCTACCAAGCTAGCGGCCGTATCTCCGATTCCTATAGACAACACGCCAGACAGCAGCGGTAACAGGCTCCTGGGGTCAGGTCGTGGATGGATCCAAAGCGGAAGAGAGCATCCGACGAGCAAGTAGATCGGAGTGAATGCCACAGGTCCTTCGTCCTTTTCGTCCGAGTACACGCGAAAACCTTCCTGGAGGACCACACCCAGTGGCGGCATGTTGGCGATGCGCAAAGTCTGTTAGAAAGGAACAAACTGTACTTAAATAATCGTAGCAGCAGGAAATATATTTAGAAGAGGAAATCGTTAAATTTAATACCTACAAATAAACAGGTTTTAATTATAAAAAGGATATCTATGTCATATGTATAGTATTATATAGTATCCCAGCATAATATCATAACTTACGCGTTATACAATTGTATACCTAGACGATAGGGATGTCTAATGAATTATGCAGTTTTATACATTTACATAAAAAGATTAATTATGACTGTTTTAATTTATAATATGGGGTGTTATGGTAGATCGCTTCCTCGTAGTGCATCCTGGGCAACGTTTTGTAGCGGCTAAAGATCTACCACCGCGCAAGCAGAGAACCATATTGGTGCACAACCTAATCTCTGCACATCCAGGCAACCACAATGTCAAAAAGGCCCTTATCAGAGCCACCTCCCAAAGCCTTCAAGACGATCTCAATCAATATTGAGGGAATATCAGATAGCAAAGAAGAACTCCTAGCGTAGTTGTGTAAGTCTACAGCATGCGACGTACTATGTATTCAGGAGACGCACCGGGCTACTCAAGACAAAATACCAACAATTTCAGGCATGCAACCCGTAATCGAAAGACCTCATGGAAAATATGGCAGCGCTATTTTCGTTAGACCAGAATTGAACATAATATCTGCTAATTTATCAGAAGAAATGGACATAGAGATCCTTACTATTGAAATACAGAACTGCACCATTACCTCGATATATAAACCCCCTACAACACCTTTTGCCTTCAATGATCCTGGAAACTTCAATAACCAAAGAACGTAAATAGTAGTTGGTGATTTCAATAGTCATAGTACTACATGGGGATACAAAGAAAACGATGAAAACGGGGACCTCGTCCAATCATGGCTACTTACACTGATCCATGACCCCAAACTCCTATCCTCATTTAATAGCGGACGCTGGAAGAGGGGATACAACCCGGACCTAATATTTGTCAGTAACTCTCTAAACAACAGGCAATCAAACGAGTTGAAAGACACATACCACGGACACAACATAGACCTATATCATGTGAAATAACCTATAAAATCAGAGCTAACACAACACCATTCCGAAGAAGATTTAACTTCCAAAAGGCTGGCTGGATAACTCGAATAGTCTAGACACTGAAATTTCACACTTAACCGCAACCAGTATGACACATTCGTGGATACCGTAAAACGTATTTCGAGGAAATTTATTCCCAGGGGGTGTAGAACAAGATACATACCAGGCTTAACCTCTGAACTATCAGAACAGTTCCAATCGTACTCAGATCAATACAAAAACGACCCTTTCAATTTAGATACAATCAAGGAAGGTGAACGCTTATTAGAAAATATTAGAGAGGTAAGAAGGACAAACTGGCACACACTTCTCAATAATGTGGATATGAAACACAGCAGCAGTAAAGCTTGGGGGCTTATCAAGAAACTCGACTGCGATCCATCGAAACCTAAAACACGCATAAAAGCAGTAACAGCAAATCAAGTGGCGCATCAGCTACTCATAAATGGCAGGACAAATATAAAAAAAAAAAAGAAAAAGAAGCATAGATACATATCAGATGGAAAACAATTTGAGGAGGAATCAATACTGAGAGACTATTTCTCACCACTAGAACTCCAAACCGCCATTGATGAGCTGAAAAATAGGAAAGCAGCGGGTGTAGACGATATTTGCACAGAACAAATTAAGAACTTGGGGCCGATTGCCAAAAAGTGGCTCCTAGACCTCTTCAATAATACATCACAAACACAGAACAAATCCCCAACATCTGTAGGAAATCAAAAATCATAGCACTTCTAAAACCAGGGAAAACCCCAGACGACCCAAAAAACTTCCGACCCATCTCCCTCCTCTGCCATACCTACAAATTATATGAAAAATTAATCCTAAACAGGCTAAAAATATTTATAGATGATAAACTCATCAAAGAGCAAGGCGGTTTCAGACCAGGGAGGTCCTGTACTGGACAAATATTGGGACTCACCCAACATATAGGGAATGGCTATGAGGAAAAAAAATAACTGGAGTAGTATTTATAGACCTAACGGCGGCATATGATACAGTGAACCACAACCTTCTGATCTCTAAGATCAAGGATTTCACTAAAGATAATACTGTGTGGAACTTGAAGGAAAGGTTAGTAGATGGAGAATTCAGAAAAATGGCCTCCCACAAGGTAGTGTACTAGCACCCACACTTTTTAACATATACACTAATGACCAGCCGATACTTACCCAGGCCGGTATCAAACATTTCATATATGCTGATGATATAGCCCTAGCCGCCCAAGGTGACACTTTCCAAGATGTCAAAAGTACTCTAGAAGAATCACTCAGGGTATTGTCTGATTACTACGATGAAAACTTCCTTAAACCTAGCCCAACTAAGACACAAGTCTGTGCTTTTCATCTTAAAAACAGGGGGGCGGACCGAACTCTGGAAATCGAATGGCGAGGTACCAAACTAGATAACTCAGCACATTCCAAATACCTAGGCGTTATGCTAGACCGATCTCTTACGTATATACACCACTGTGAGAAAACTAAGCTAAAAATTGCTACAAGGAACAACATACTCCGGAAACTCACAGGCTCTACGTGGGGGGCCAACGCACATACATTACGTGTATCTGCACTGTCACTATGTTTCTCTGCTGGGGAATATGCCAGTCCTGTGTGGAGTAGGTCCGTCCACACAAAACAAATAGATACCATTCTGAATGAATCCTGCCGCTTAGTAACAGGTTGTCTTAATAAGAGTACTCCACTTCCTAAAATTTACCAACTCGCTGGTATCGCCCCACCAAACATCCACCGGGAGGTCGCAGCAGATTGGGAAAGAATCAAAGCAGAAACTGACATACATCACCCACTACATAGCCAAACTACACCTAATTTCAGACTTAAATCCAGAAAGAGTTTTCTAATAACGACAAAACTTCTGAATAAACACCCTGAAGAAGTGCGAAGAGAAAGGTGGAAACTCTCTCTCTCCAAGGGAAATAATAAACTGGAGTCCGAACCAGTGGAACTTCTGCCAGCAGGATACGAATTAGACTGGTCAACCCGGAGATCCCTTAATAGACTCAGAGTAGGTGTAGGCAGATCTAAAAACAACCTAAAGAAATGGGGAATCCTACAAGACATCTCAACAAAATGCGAGTGTGGTATGGAACAAAACATGAAACACCTACTGAACTGCCAAAGCTGCCCATCTTCATGTACGAAAGAAGATCTCCTGCATGCAAATCCAAATGCTATCGAAGTAGCAAGATTTTGGTCAAGGTTAATCTAAACCTAAAACTAAAACAAACATCGAAATCTGACAACTATGTTAGCATAAACTACAATAAATTCTATTCATTTCTCTAATTATATTTGCTAACCAATTAATGCATTTTTATATTTTATTATATATATTTATATACATATAGACTCAGAGTTGTACATATTTATTTTTATTTATCTAATTATGATTTATTACCATTTGTTTGTTTATCATCTAATTGTGGTTGTATGATACGAAAAAAAAATTTATAATATGTAAACACTCACCTCCAAAAACACGAAACCAGCAAAAACCACGCCACTGGCCAAGTACAACAGACAAGGATCGCGAACAAGACCTGGCGCGTACACGAGGCAAGCGACCAGATGGAAGTTCTTCCTAATGGACGTTGACGCCTTGGCGTCGCTCATTATTTGCACGCACACGAAAACAATGGCGAACGCTGAACAGCCAGCCCAGTACAGCAGCAGTATTGTCTGTAAACAATGTAGTTGTATACTTATTTCTTATATAATATGGTTTAATAGTTATATTATAGTGGTATTTTAGACAGAAGATTATTCCTAATATCCACGTGTTCTCACTGTGTGTCGGTCCCTCGTAACCCAATGCAAGATTTTTAGTATGGGACTACCATTTAGGACGATATGCAGTGGCAGCACTATAGTGGCAGACACGACTATGGCAAACGTAGTGTAAAACCGACCGGGCGACGAGCGTAGTTTTTCCACGTTGTACACGACCAAGCCAAACACTGAAATGCCGACAATTCCGTACTGAAAAAATGAAAGTTTTATTAGGTGCAATACTTTTGTTGTAAAAATATTATTTTTTTTAGTGGTCTTAAGACTTAGAGTAAGTAACAGCTATACCTACATAAAAAAGTAGAAATCAGAAAGTTAACAAACACACGATTTAAGCAATACCAATCGTAACATAACATAATATATTATAAATAATAATTAATTACGTCGCCTAGAAAAATTGAAAGGGCGTATACTTATGTCTAATACGCAATGAAATAAAGATATAGAAAGATCGATTTTTTTCTTTAACAATGAAGTTATTCAAAATTTCAAAATCTGATTTTTGGAATTTTTAAATATTCTTACTTAAACACCATATTTACGGGATATTGAGATTTTTTGTATTATTTAATGGTGCTGTGGTGGTATACACTTCTGTTTTTAAAACTAGAACAGCCCGTTTTTCTTAAAATTATTCAGTAGATAATGTTTCTGAAAATGTTGATGTACATCTAAATAAACATTTGAAACGACACCTAGTTTTCGACTTAAACTTAGAGAATACGCTGTTTCTGTGCATCTAGGCCGGCCCACAGCTGCACTAGGGCAGGGTGTCGCGTGTGAATGCGCAGAAAACCCGTTTTTCGTCAGGTCTTGCCATTTTCTTTCATTGGACAATGTATCTATATATACATGTTATAATTAACATAGATTAATAGATGACAGATGTAAGTATAACATTTGTTTAGTCATGTTCTTACTAATCAGACAATTCTTACAAATTATAAAATGCCAATAGATTAATTATTTAGATTGTCCACTGTAACTTTTCAAATCTCTAATCTAATTTGTAATTTGTTAAACATATTTGAAAAATAAATAAATAAATAAATATTACATAGGTAATACGGGTATTATGTTACCTACCCATGTGTACAAGCATATTATCTTATAGTTCTTAGTTCTAATATTTATTTAGGTGCATCCGAATTTTTAAAAAACATAAACTGCTAAATAATTTAAAACGAAAAAAGATAGGTAGCTCTCATTAGAAAAACATAAGTTATTATACTACCACGGGGCATTCTTGAATGGTAAAAAAAATCTTAAATATTCAAAATCATATGATGTATATTGTATCATACCTATATGTATATTTAAAAATTCCAAACATCAGATTTTGAATACCTGCATTATTTAAGAAAAAAAACCGGCCAAGTGCGAGTCTGACAAGGGTTCCGTACCATCATCAGCTATCTTGGCAACACTGCTTATATTATAATATATTCTAGGATTTTTAGTATTGAGGAGAAGTTATGCTAACGCGGTTCCTCCTCCGTCCCTCGATTAACTCGAAAAAAAAAAAAGATTTTTAGCATTTTAGCATCCACGGAAATACATAATCTGTGAAAATGCATGTCAACTTTCTAACTTTCATGGTTCATGAGATACAGCCTGGTGACAGACGGACGGACGGACGGACAGCGGAGCCTTAGTAATAGGCTTCCGTTTTACCGTACGGAACCCTAAAAAAGGGAGGCGGTATTATATTACGCGTCAATTGAATCACTCTGCATATATTTTTAATAGAATTGGTGACAGCTTTCATTTAATTATGCCAATAGGGCCAATAGCCCAGTTCAAGATACGCCATACCCATACCTACACCTGAGTAGTGCCAGACCACCGTGATTATTATACCTGTAGTATCAGCGTGAACACGTCGAAGCACGTTTGCTGCTGGTATGGCGCCAACATGTTGGTGACGGAAGCGACGGCAAACAGCAGCGCGGACTGAGCAGTGACAGTGGCTTCGCCGTACGTGAAACTCAGCGGGCAACAAGACACGACCGACCGCAAGAGCCGGTGGTAGGCGAGTGCGCAGAACGCGGCACATGTCAGGTTGTAAACGATGCCTGTTGTACAAAATAATATTCATGTTTTTGTTATTGTTTGTTTTAATATAAGACGGAGACCGACGAATCTATGTATAGGAAAGTCGACAGGATAATTTCCCTCACCTAGACATTATTGATGCATATTTAATTTAATTGATTTGATTTGATCATTCTAAGTTAAGTTTAGTAAGTAGGTACCACACTGATACAAAAATGGGTTCGATGATCAATTTTAAATTCGTGTTAAGAAATATCATGCGTAGCCCAATGCAGCCATGCTGCAGGTACAATAACTAATAAGCCTTGTGTTTGTATAAAGATAAAGTATATAAGGACTAAGGACTGAGCCACTGAGGGGAGCAGAGACCTTTATAAAAAATTAGATATAACTTTGAGGCTCTAAGCCGTGAAATATTAGTTTCACATAAAAAATAAAATTATCAAGTTCTGGATCCACTATTGTACCCATTGTGATCGAAGTACAAAGCGAACTACAATAATATAATTTGTAACTCCAAAGACTAATATACTTATTCCTCTTTCGGAATAACGTTTGTAAAAAAAGTATTTTTTTTTATACCGGTGTACGCATATCGCTTATGGGTAATAGTATGTATACATTTAACTTTTACTTGCCCAACTCAGTATAAAGGGTCAGCAGTTGCGCGATAACGGCCGCAGTGACAATGTAACTCAAAGGTTTGGCCGGGAAGCGTTCGCAATGCAAAACGTCGGACACCGCACTAACCAAAATACCAAAACTCAGTATCGTTGAGATTAGGTACGGTTCCGAGTAGGTTTCGCATGTGTAAAGGCCGGTGATTATTGCACACGGCAACAACAACATTAGCCATGCTCCGGGCGCCGCATTTCGCCTAAAATTCAACATTGAAATATATAAATAAAATGTACAGCTATGATTAAAAATATAAATGCAACATCGCGGATCGCAATAGTTGCAGCAGTGGCGATTTAAAGAAAAATGCACAGTCTGGCAAACATTACAAACGGCCCAATAAAATAATTACCTACTCAAGGGTAAAGCAACATTTTTTTTGGTTATTAATAAATACCTATTTCGAGTTAGGTAAATAATTTACTTAAATTATAATTTAATTACATAACAATGAACTATGAATATTAATTAGGTGCCTGTCTATTATACAATTCAATATTAAAATTGTAAATAAATATTGGACATTTGGCCTCCGGGAGTTATAAGGACGTTATTTAACCATAGGCACAGTTTACTTATATTATTTAAAAATTATATTGTAGACAATGAATTTAAATTTAATAAGTATACTGAAACTTTATAGTTTTTAAAAAGAATAGGTACCTAGGTAATTACTTACTGTAAATAATTTTCATATGGTTTTGGGATTTTAAATTAAAAATATACAGTGACTGAAATATCAAAACTTAAATAAGTATTTGTATTGTACCTAAATGTATTATATTTGTATACAGTTTACTTTTATTATTTACGAAGACGAGGACGAAACGTCAGCGATTCGTGTACGGTATACCGCTACCTACCTATTAATTTTTTTTTTCTCAAAACTTATTACTAAGGTAATAAAAAACCAATGGGGGGGTGGGGGACCTGATACCCACGCCCCTTGTCTATGCCACTGACTAGCTGTGATCATACTATTATCATACATTCACACTGCATCATTTGTGATATACCTACCCTATCTTTTTTCATGGTTTACAGGAGAAAATAAACAGGTAGGCGGGTACAGTTTTATCGAATTTCAGGTTGAAAGTTTATGTAAAAATATTATGAATATGATTGTTTTCAACGGACAACTGGGTTCCCATGATACTGTGTCCGTGAATAAATCTAAACATGACAGAGGTGGATCTAGGATTTTGTTGTTGTTTTTTGTGGTGGGAGGGTCAACATTTAAAAACAATATTAAATACATTTTAAAAAAAAAACACTGATTAGTTATACTTTACTTTATGACACTATAATTATAATGTACCTACAATAAGAGTATGTATCTACTTAGGTATAAGTATTAGTATATTGAGTAACTCATAATCATACATTTTATATCACAACTATATTTAGCACTTTATACAGTGTGTCCCAAAAATTCAAGCACATCATCTTTAGTATTCAAATTTTTTAAAAATTATATATGTCTATATATAATTTTAGTATTATTTATTTTATATTATTTTTATATTCCTTAGCAAATCAATATATTTAAATGCAGTTGTTTTGCAGTAAGAAGTGTGTGCATTTTAATTGAATGGCACAAGATTCAAATTAGACAATTTTCAAGAAATGTTTATGCAATTAGATTTTTTAACCAGAGTCAATTTTCACTAAATTTTAATATATATATTTTTTTAAACGGTTTACATTAATATGATCAAGAAAAGAGCTATCCATGAGAGATCATGTCGGTTCTGCGTATCCCCGTACGTCACCCTGCTATCGAAACTGGTTACCCTATGACAGGGTGTGGCGAAGAGGAACCAGTTTTGGTCGGTGAGCGGCATGATCTCTCGTGGAACAGAGTATATTTTGAAAATGTAAAATACGCTATAAGGATAGCATATAAAAATTTGAAATTTACTCCATTCTATTAGAATTTTTTATACTTTTTACCATTGTTTATAAATACTAGTATTTATAATCTATGACTTATTCTATGTTATTATCTACTGTAATAATTTAACATTTCTTCTGTAGAGAAGAAATGTTGGGGGGGATATTGTAAATTCACATTTACATGAAAAAAATTCATAAGTACCTAATCAATAAAATGATAAAAATATGATGGCTACTCATCAACAAGATAGATAATTAAGTTAAGTTAGGTTTAGGTACCACTTTTAACTAAGTTAAATTTGTTTTCATGATAGATAATTCATAGTTACTTATCAGTTAATTTATTTTATAATAGGTAACTTATTAAAGTACACTTCACTATAATTTGTACAATATTTAAATTTATATTCTGTGATAATAATATAATATTGTATAGCAGTGGTTACCGTACAATGTAAATTGTAATATCATTGTAGTTGATATACTTTGCAAGTT
>WHPZ01563167.1:0-13992 GCA_016617965.1 Macrosiphum rosae
TGTATTACATTATCAAATCTTAGATTTAAAAAGAAAAATTTTTACGAATTCTTAACTCAAAATAATTTGCTATTTTTCGTGATTTTTCCATATTTTGTCAAATTTTAAACTTTAAAGGCTTATAAAAAAAAAACTGTGACTAAGGATTTTTAATGTTTTTCATCTGCCTTTGAAACAATATACTTGGAGCCTCCTATTAAATTGTCAAGCTTTTTAAACCAACATATAACATTTTATTGATATTTTTAGAAAAAATACTAAAAAAAATGGAAAATGAAAATGTTCGTAAAGAGTTCAAAATAAGTCAAAATATTTGGAAAATTTTATGGTGTATAGAAAATGCTAATATAAACATTCAGCCAAAATGTCATGTACCTACGGTCATTTGTTTAAGAGTTGCATGAAAAACCTAAATCGAATTTCTCGAAAACAGATTTTCCGTAAAAATTCCCGTTTTTCCTTAATTTTTATGTTGTTTTTCCCGGTGCTTGTGAAAACTATTGGGAAATTTAAATTTTGACCTCCTCAATGCACCATCGATATTCACTTTCGAATCGAAAAGATACTGAAGTTGAAAATCAAAGCATTATTTCGACTACTTATCGTGTACACAGACACAAAAATAAAAAAAAAAATATAAAAACACACTTCATTGTAAAATCAATACATTCATCGTTCCACTCAGAATCTAAAAAATAATTAATTTTTTCAACAATTGTACTTGCAAATTGAAGTGTATGTAAAAAAATGTATTTAAAGTTTTTTAAATTTCTTTAAGAACAATTTATAAGAAACTGTATTGTAGTTGCAATAGCTTAAAATGCTTAAACTCTGTATAAGGCACACGCACAAAAAATAAACATCATTATAGGTATTTGTATTTCTAAATTTATTGTTGCTCTTGGCATCTAAAATGTTATTACTACTGAAATAAAATTTGTCTAAAAATCTGCTATTTCAGTGGTTAAGTCACATGATAAACTATTATTTATAAACATCATAAAATAGAACAATCGATTTATTTGTATAACCAGCTTAACTAAATATTATTTTTGATAGGCAATAGTCCATGTCTTGTTCTATATTAATTGTTTAAGATGTATTATTGTTTAGCTTGCTATTTATCATACACAGATGTTTGTTTTAGTTAACATTTATTCATTAATAATTTTACATACAATTTTAATTAAATTGAACAACATTTATCTTTATGATAGATTAACACGAGTAAAAATATTTTGACTCCAGTAGTCTAGTGTTATAAAACAATCGGTAATTATTAACTTACTTTATTATAAACTATTGTATAATATACTACATACATATTTTACTAAACAATTAAACTTATTCGTACATTTATACATAACAAAGTGCATGGAAGTTAGAATAAAATAGTTTTACATAAGGGATTTTTATATTTTAAAACTAACAATAATTATTACAACACTGATAGGTACCTACCTACCTATGCATATAATATAGGTATACAAGTTTATTTCTTATCGATCAAATGCCTTAAAGTTCTTTAAAATTGTAATAAAAATAATTGGTACATTCATTATTTTGAAACACTTTCATGTATAAGTAACTATTGTGATTATAATCAGAGAATTAAAATGTTGTAACATAGGTACCTAGAATAGGTGGTTTTTACTTCTTTGAGTCTAATAAATTTTTTTTTTTTATATTATAATATCATAGTTATAAGACTTATAAAAGACTTTTAAATACTTAGTATTGTCCATGCATACATATACAAATACATTTACTTGAATATGTATAGATAACATTAAAACTTAGGTTATATCATGAATTGTCCTTGTTTTATTAGTTAATGTGAATTCTTAATGTCTAACAAGTATAGATAAATCATTAACAATGTTGGTGCCAGTATTTATTTTGTATAATATTATTTAATTTAACCATATGTATACCAAATTGTAACCCAATTAAAATTGAGGATATGGTAGTTGTTTGATACCTTATTTGTTAAGATTTGACCATAATTCAAATTAAATAACGCAAACTTTTCTGACATTTAATGTTTTCTTAAACGTTTCAACATATTGATATTCTCTATTAAACTAATATAATAATACTTTCAAGCAATTAATAGCTACAAATTCTCATTTTAATTTATTATGTCCAATAGTCCATGCTAATATTATATTATATGAATGTATAAACTAAATATTACATTAGTACATTAGTACGTTCCATATATAGGTTCAACACATATGTACGCAAACATATTCAGTGTGGTCCATTTTCTTGTTAGAGTATAAATAAAAAAACAAGTATAGATAGGTACCTTTAATTATATGCATTAGTGATTAATAGTTTATATTTGGATAGATAATATTATAATATCTATCAGCATCCTAAATATATATATTATATGTGTAGGTATGTACCTAAAAGTTTTTTTTCTATATATATATATATATATATACCTACCTACCTAACATTGCACAGTATTTAACAGTATTAATTAAATTCTAGTTCTTAAAATGTAATAGTCTTTAAAAAAAAAATACATGTAACAAGTTTTAATATTTACAATCTATATAGGCAGTAGGCACCTATAAAACTTAAAACTAAAAACAAATGTCAATTGCTAATTATTAATCACATAATTTATATCGCATACAATTGTAATTTAAAATAATTAATTTTTATTAATTTACATTTAAAATATATATAATTTATACAAACATAAACATTAATAACTTACTAACCTAATATAATTGTGTAAGAACGAGGTTTAAGGTTTTATACTATTATTCTAAGTTATAGGTAATTTATAAAATGTATATTAATTATAATAAATTATGACCTATAACTTACCAACTACATTTTTTTTAAAGTTTTTAAATTAATTTAAAGGACAATAAATTTCCAAAGACAACTAAATGAATTAATAATTTTAAATATCATTGTTAATTATGATGGAATATAATTTTAGAGCTATTTCAAATTATTTGCACAGTCAATATATAAATATAGATTGATGAATTTGTTTACTTTTTTATAAATGGTACTCATATATTTGTATGAGTAACAACAAAATTAGATATTACTATATGTCTACAGTATACATTATGTTTACTATTGTCTTTGTCTATATAGTTTAATTTTTATTTACACATTACCAATGTCCAATTCACAACAGTTAGAAATCTCGACATAAAATATTTTAATTTACACTAAAATAATAAAATGTAATATTTTATATTTGATAAGATAGGTATAATGAATTTAACTATATATAGGAAACTAATTAAAAATGCATTTATTATAGCCTATACTACGACCTATATAATCAGGTCTCCGAACTTTTTTTACGGCTGGCCAAATTTGAATTACGCTTTGGCATCGCGGGCCAACATTTTTAGAGGAATAGTGAAGTTATAAAATTGAACAATATGTAAGATTTATTTAGAAAAATTTATATTTATTTATATACATTTTTATTTTATAACTACTTTTTCTATTATTAGTTATTGTTAGTATTTATGTATGACTATTATAAGCTGCTATGAATAACACCGAAAGGAAAAATAATAAATTCACTTTATTTAATTACCTAATTGAATAAATTCAAAAAAAAAGTTTAGATTTGATTTTTCAATCTTACAAAATATCAGTTTTAGATGGTTTGGTTCAAACATATTTAAATAATGGTTTCGAT
The DNA here is from genome assembly GCA_016617965.1 of Macrosiphum rosae. Classification (NCBI taxonomy): domain Eukaryota; kingdom Metazoa; phylum Arthropoda; class Insecta; order Hemiptera; family Aphididae; genus Macrosiphum; species Macrosiphum rosae. The sequence goes on from WHPZ01563167.1 coordinate 3,692, forward strand.
TCCATAATCGGCTAAGTTTGATACAGTTTGAATGTTTGTTTTAATTTAAATCATTACGATTACCTGCGGTAGAGAGCAAAGTTTTTCTTTATATTATAAATCCCCGCAGAAATTTTTATATACTTAAATTATCAAAATGGTGAAAATATACAACAAATATGCAAGAAAAAATGTTAAGTTTGATAGTATAGTAAAAAAAGCCAAAACTATAAATATTATAGAACAATGACTGGTTTATCAAGCCAATTAACAATAATTTCCAATCGATGTACGTATATTTAGGTAGGTATTTCAAGAAGATTATAAAAAGACTCGTTTGGATAAAAATAAGTACTTATAAGTTATAATACATATTTTATTATATTATCTAGTGGCTAGAACTTTACATCAAAATTGTGCAATAACTATTTAAAAAATTAATGTTATTTAAGTTAAAAAGTTAATTTTTATGGTTTTATCCGTAAATATTAATATAAAAATAAAAATAAAAATAATACTAATACTATGATAATTATGTAGAGCCCGGATTTTTACACAACAATTATTGTTAAATATGCACATACTTATGCACTCAAAAATTAAAAAATATACAAAATATCCTGTTGCAAATTAAAAATATAAATATCTTAAAAAAATATCAAAATATATTGTGTCAAAAAAATGCAATTGAAATATCAGTATAGGTACTTCTGCTTACAAATGTGTAGGTATTTAAAATTTAAATGAAAAATTAATAGAAAATGGAAAATGTAATATTAATTTTTCGACAAGTACCATTGGTATATGAAGTTACAAAATGTAATTTTATATTTTCAAATTGGACATTTCTGTGATTGTCACGTATAGCATAGGTTTATACTTCTGGAATCTTTCCAGTCCTGGACAGGTCTATGATTAGAGAGGGAAATTCAATTTAAAGTAATTTTTACACTCATATGCACAAATATGTATAATACAATTTAACCATAGAATTTGAACATTAAAAAACGTCAACATTTCGAATCAAAATAATTCTTTTCGAATTGTAGAAGAATATGCATATGCAAATAAATCCGGTAAGATATGTCGGCATGTACTAATATATCAAATTTTGAGTAAAATTTAAAATATTTTATTTAGTATATAAATTATAAAATTATCCAGAAATATGCAATTATAATGTATTTTGATGCAATAATATTCAGAAATATGCAACAAAAAAATGTATAGGAGAATCTAAATATATTACGAAACGACAAGATATTTAATCAGAATTTATTATTATAAGTCAAATGTAGAAGAATAATTATGCATTTGCATAAAAGCTAAAAGCTATAATTATAATACAAATATTTTAAAGCTTAAATTTCTATTTGATATAAAAAAGTGCTCTGCTGTACAGTAGGTTACAAGTAGGTCACTGTATAATGGATGATATTAAATTTGAATTCAACGATATAATATCATTGTATAAGAAAAACGATTCTGAACGGAGACGGTATGTCAGTCTAGGTATAAGGCTATAATATACTACCTAGTATATATACTTATCTATGGTATTAAAAAAAATTGACCTATTTTAGGTACTTATAATAAATTCAAAATTAATCATATCACAATATCCATTAGGTACTTATAACGCGTTATACATCACCAACAAACTATGATATTATCATAGATATATAATAGTGTATTTTAGAAATTTCAAGTACCCACGAATAATATTATACAATCACAACGAAATAACTAAAATAGTTATTCTAGGTTTTTTTTATGTAATTTCATCCAAATTTGAACTTAAAACGACTATAAAAATAAACTGTGCGTATGTATTTTTTAGATTTTTTTTAACAGAAAACTACTTACGTGGAATCTTGTTTTAAATTTTAAATCCTTAGATAAAAAAGTTGAACATTATATACATTTTTAACTACAAAATAATTATTCAATTTTAAATTTATTAGCATTTAGTTTATAAAAAAAATTGTGCCTATGTATTTTTAATATTTTTCAACTCATATTGTAACAATATATCAGGAGCCTTGTATTAAACTTTTTATTATTTTTGACCCAACCGATAAAACTTTATTGATATTTATAGAAAAAAAAACTAAAATAATTGATAACTGAAAATGTCCGTAAATAGCTCAAAAGAGTCAAAATATTTGAAAAATTGTAGGGTGTATAGGAAATGCTAATATAAACATTCAGTTATTCTTTTTTGAATTACAACAAAATAAGGAAATCGCCACGTGAGAAATCGAGTGAATATCCAATATTGTAAAAATTTAATTTGAATTTCTTATAGACATTAGTTCTTGATAAAGGTAGATAATCGTATGAGAAATCTTGTATCACATTTTAAAATCTTAGATTTAAAAAGAAAAATTTTCACGAATTCTTAACTCAAAATAATTTGCTAATTTTCGTGATTTTTCCATATTTTGAAATTTAAATGATGCTTGTAAAAAAAAATTGAGACTAAGGATTTTTAATATTTTTCATCTGCCTTTGAAGCAATTTTCTAGGATATTATCTATTAAATTTTCAAGTATTTTTACTGAACAAATAGAATTTTATTGATATTTATAAAAAAAAAAACTAATAAAATTGGAAACTTAAAATGTCCCTAAACAGTTCAAAATAAATCAAAATATTTTTAAAATGTTATCGTGTATAGAAAATGCAAATATAAACAACCAGTGAAAATTTCACTTATCTACGGTCATTTGTTTTAAAGTTACACCAAAAACCAAAATCGATTTTTTCGAAAACAGATTTTAGTGCAAAAATTCCCGTTTTTCCCTAATTTTTATTTTGTTTTTCACACCACTTTTGAAAACTACTGGGAAATTTTCACTTTTGACCCCCCAAAGTACCAACTAGATTCCCTTTCCTATCAGAAAAGATACTGTTGAAGAAAATCCAAGCACTTTTACTGTCCTAAAAGGTGATGACAGACACAAAAAAAAAATAAAAAATAAAAAAAAACACACATCATTGTAAAATCAATACATTCATCGTTCCACTCAGAATCTAAAATTTGTATTATTTAAATTATTAATTGAGATGTGTATAGTTTAAATATTTAATAATCATGTAAAGTAAAATAGGTAAGTATAATATACACTGACACACTGTATACATTATGATAAAAGTTTAATAAAATTGTTTATTCTAATTTAGAAAATTAGAAAGAACACAGTCACTCTTTATGTTATCCTCATACTAATTAAATATTCGTTTAAGTTCGCTCGTGTTGATAGCGAATGTCGAACTATAACTGCCATGTGTCATAACTCATAAATAATACCTATAGATATAATATTTTGATAGAGTCAAAAATTATTGAGTGAGTACCTAGGTATATATTTTGATCTTGGTCAATTCTATAGTCTATATTTAATTTCTAATTTATATAATGAATTCAAGTACCCAAAAATTGATTGATACTTTGACTACGTGTACCTGTTGGTTTACGGAGATAACGTGTAGAAAAAATATGGACAACTACCTACATATACCTATATAGGTATAAGGTAAGTTCGAATTGTGTGGATCGTTTTATAGATTCGTTGTCAAAACCAAATTATCTCAGACGTAGCTACTTATAATATTTAAAAATAATAGTGCCGAGCGGACTAATGCATCGGTTGCGACGCGCACCGTCGCCGGTTCGAACCTCGGCCACGGGCGGCACTTCTCTTCGGGCAGTCACGGTGTATGGAGAGAGAGGCCGGGCATGGGAGATACCTACAGGTGCCCACTTGAAAATTCTGCCAAACTAAAACACGCGTGTTTAAAACCTACAGAACCCTCCTCCACAGTTAAAACCACCTAATGGCCTAAGTTGCCGCGGGTTAATTAATGAAAAAAAAAAATTAATGGTTTTAAAACAAAACATTGTTCTACAATATTTAAAACAGTATTTTAGTGAGTAAACCTATAAGTACCTATGTACAACATAAATTATCGTATACCTATCAAGACGCGGAACCGGGTTCAAGTTACTTTAGTAGTATAAATTCCTAGAAAAAAACATCGTTTAATAGCTAATATAGGAAAGTAGGTCTTGCATATATTATGTAATCTGATCACAATTATTTTGAAATTAAAATCTACGAAAATCGCAAGTAATTGCGCAACGCAATACCATTTTATAATGCAAACTAGGCGGTTAGGTCTACCTAACTATATTAAAATATTTGAAAAATTTCTCACTATCAAAATTGTTTTAACATTTTACCATGTAAGGAAAATTTTAATTTTAACATTTGGTAAACATGTCAAGTTAGGATTATTCGTTTTTAAATTACAACAAAATATCAAAAATTGATAGATGAAAATTCGTTAATTTACTCATGAAAATGCATTGAAAATTCAATGTTGTACACATTTTAATAAGATTCAAACACTCATAATGTTACTTTCCAGTTAACTTTTTTTTTTTGTTTAAGGTAAGGCTAATTGTGAGGAGTATTCTATCAACATTTATAATGTTAGCCATGAAAGATAAAAACTTTTATACATTTCTAACTAAAATTTGGGTCACTTTATAATGTGGATAGTATTCAATTTGAATTCAATGATATAATATCATTGTATAAGAAAAACTATTCTGAGCGGAGACGATATGTCAGTCTAGGTATAAGACATATTATATACTTATCTATGGTATTAAAAAAAATTCACCTATAATAGGTACCTATAATAAATTCAGAATTAATCATATTACAATATCCTTTAGGTACTTATAACGCGTTATACATCAACAAAAAACCCTGATACTATCATACATATATAGTAAGTATACTTTAGAAGTTTCAAGTACCCTCGAATAATATTATACAATCACAACAAAATAACTAAAATAGTTATTCGAGGTTTTTATTTATGTAATTTTGTCCAAAATAACAGAATAAACTACTTACGGGAATCTTGTTTTAAATTTTCAATCCTTAGATATAAAAGTCGAACATTTTATACATTTTTAACTACAAAATAATTATTCAATTTTAAAAAAATGCTTATAAAAAAAAATTGTGCCCATGTATTTTTAATATTTTTCAATTGATATTGTAACAATATATCAGGAGCCTTGTATTAAATTGTTACACTTTTTAGCCCAACAGATAAAACTTAAATGACATTTATAGAAAAAAAAACTAAAAAAAATTAAAAACTGAAAATGTCCATAAACAATTCAAATAGTCAAAATATTTTCAAAATTGTAAGGTGTATAGAAAATGCTAATATAAATACTCAGTGAAATTTTAATGTATCTACAGTCATTTGTTTTTGAATTGCAACAAAATAAAGAAATCACTACATGAGAAATCGAGTGAATATCCTATGTTGTAAAAATTTGAATTTCAAACGCTTATAAAAATTTAATTTGACGTTCTTATTGACATTTTTTTTGTTGATAATGGTAGATAATCTTATAAGGAATCTTCTATTACATTTTAAAATATTAGATTTCAAAAGAAAAATTTTTACGAATTTTTAACTCAAAATAATTTCTAATTTTCGTGATTTTTCCATATTTTGTTAATTTTTGAAATTTAAATGATGCTTGTAAAAAAAAAATGGAGACTAAGGATTTTTAATATTTTTCATCTGCCTTTGAAACAATATACTAGGAGTCATCTATTAAATTTTCAAGCTTTATTAACCAACAAATAAAATGTTATTGATATTTTTAGAAAAAAAACTAAAAAAAAATGGAAAATAAAAATGTCCTTAAGCAGCTCAAAATATGTCAAATTATTTTAAAAAAGGCATGGTATACAGAAAATGCTAATATAAACAGTCAGTAAAAATTTCATGTATCCACGGTCATTTGTTTAAGAGTTACACCAAAAACCAAAATCGATTTTGAGAAAAAATTCCCGTTTTTCCTCAATTTTTCTTTTGTTTTTCACTGCGCTTTAGAAAATTACTGGGAATTTTAAATTTTGAACTCCCCAACGATATTCACTTTCCAATCGAACAAGATATTGAAGTTGAAAATCGAAGCATTATTTCGACTACTTATCGTGTACACAGACACAAAAAAAAATAAAAAATAAAAAAAACACACATCATTGTAAAATCAATACATTCATCGTTCCTCTCAGAATCTAAAAAATTATTTTGTTTAATTACTTCTCAATTTAGGCGAGAAAAATCTGATGGTCAAAAAATAAAAGTATACTGCTGTTTTTAAAACAATTTAATTCTGAAAACAATCAGTCTATGTTCCAAATAGTCCAACGAACACTATACACAGCTCTCGATGCATCAACTGAAAATTCTCATATAGTAGTAAAGTACCGGAGGAAAAAATAAATAAATAGTGGTTAAACTTGTACATCAACGTGACGAAGGTCGATGGGGGCTTACCCTACTCATAACTTATGGGTAAGTCTAAGATTTTGATGCGATACCAAAATAAGTACGAACAGTGCGGGTGAACCTATACAATCAAATATATACGTTATCCAGTTTCTGTGACTTCAAAGTCCTAGTAATCTCTAGTCTTGGTGAACATCACGTTTCGCAGTTCACTCCACCTGTCGCTATTAGTGTGATACCGAAATAAGTACGAACAGTGCGGATGAATCCAGGTGGCCCTCCATATCAAACTATGGCAAGTACTAAATGTTTTTCCAGGTCCTATTTAAAAGTTCCAAAAAATATAACAAATTTGTAAGCGATATGGGTGTCCCATACACGATTTATACGTAATAAATGGTTAACCCACAACTTAAAATAGGTAACAAAATTACTATAAAATACTTAAATATGTATTCCTATCAAAATTTTAAAATTTATAAATACATTTCAACGGGCCTCTGTATTTCAGGTCCAACAGCCTGTGGGCAGTGGCGGCGGGATATAGGATTGTCTGAAATGGGTGGGTGGGTGTATAAATAATAAATATATTATATATATATAATCGTAAGACCTCAACACAAATATCATGGCAAATATTATAATTAATAATTATTAATGGTCCCTACTGCTAATTTGGTTCAATGAAGGGTGCGGTGGTAAAATTTTTTTAAATATACAATATGCTTCAAAGCCTCCACGATTTCGCGCTGCCTGTGGAGGCCTTGGATGAACCTGTAAAAGTAATAAATAAGAAATTTCAATAAAACTCAATATTCACACAAATGTAAGATAAAAAAGATTGGAATGGAGACGTGTGGAGAACGAACAAGGATATCTTATATCGTTTTCTATTTGACAAAATAGTGTGCACTGAAATACTACTAGCACTACGCGACTGTTGCACTACTTTTCTATAAATCGAATAAGAAAAAAAACATTATTATCAGATATAAATAATAAATATAGTTATAATGATAATAATATGATAAATAGGAAATTAGATGATTATGCGTCCCGTTATAGAGAAATACTGTTCATATTTATAAAATGCACCCATTGCACTGACAAAATCGAGTACACATGAGTGTTGGTAGTGAAATCAAATCGAATACAAAATACTGCGCCAGTTCACTGAATTTTGGTCAAATCGAAGACGTTTTTGCACTCAGTGCAAAAAGTACGTCAAATCAAAAAAGTTAGAGAGCTTTTACAGCAAAATAAATAAAAGACATCCACTAGGTAGACCAATGGCCAGATCAGACTAAGAAAATGCGTTGTGGAAAAATAAAAAGTGTAGAGTGCAGTGTAAGCATAATTATATTGATCTATTGGTCAATTATATTGGTCTTTAGTATGTAATTTATGTAACGAATACAAGTGCCAAACAATTTTTCGATACTTTAACTACGTGTGCCTGTTGGTTGGCGAAGATGATATGTACCTACCAAAAATATAAATGACTAGGTACCTATAAATGTAATTAGTTACGACCCGTGTAAATCGTTTTATAGATTATTGTCGAGGCAAAATTATCTCAGACAGAGTTACTTATAAAAAATTAGTTTTAAAACCAAACATTGTTCTACGATATTTTAAAACAGCATTTTATTGCGAAACCTAAATAAATACAATATAAACTATTCTGCATGCATATCACGATGCGCGACTAGACTCAAGTTACTTATAAATTCATAGAAAAAAAACATTATTCAGTGGCTAATGTGATATTACCAAAGTACAAACGATCAAAATCTTGTGAATAATTATTATTTTTATTTATTACTTGAATATTGCAACTTGGATATGAGTTCAGACAGTTCAGTGTTCATAAAAAAAATGTATAACGACCGAAATTAATTTGAAATTAAAAGCTTTGAAAACCGCACTTAATTCGAAGTTTTTAATGGGAACTAGGTAGTTAGGTACGTGTAAATCCAAGCCCGGATTAAGAATCAATTGGGCTCCGGGACACCATACACTTAGTGGGCCCCCTTTCAACTTTAACTTCAAAATAATTGTATCATTACATATTAACGACTTTATATTATTGTATAATTTTTTACTAGGTATACAAAAAATATACCGAGTGTATCTTATGTCATAGTACGCGGTTTTTTTTTTAACAATTATGGATCGATGATATGGAATTTCGTCAAAAAAGGACGTGTTTCTTTATTTTAAACAGGTATTTTTTTTATAACATTTTCAACATTTTTAAACACGCAGTTGTACCAATAATAAAATCGACTTTATTTTTTCAAATTGTACCTCTTAACCACTATATTTTTTTTATGCATTCTGGTAAAGCTTTTTGTCTGAAAATTTTGACAGTCAAATTGTCAATTTTGTTTCGCTAGGTTATTAACTAGGGGCCTCGGGACCGTGCCACCCTTGCCCCCCCTTAATCCTTGCTTGTGTACATCTCAAGTGAACAAAAGTTCGAAAAAAAATAATTAGTTATTACAGGGGCTTACCATACTTATAACTTTTAGGTAACTAGGTAAGTCTTAGCTTTTGGTGCGATACCGAGATAACAGTGTGGATGAACCTATAAAAGAAATAAATAAGAAATTTAAGTAAATACAACCTAGTATAGAAATCTCAATATTCTCACAAATGCATAAGATTAGAATGGTTGGGCCACGTATAGTGAACGAATAGGGATGTCTTAAAGAGAACCAAGTCTTATTAGAAAATAAATCCAGTAGGTAGTCTCAAAAGTACGAGCTCTTGCCTCCATGAATTTTAAATGCTATAGTAACGGCCATATCTTGGCATACTCGTTTCCCTCACCCGTTGCTTTAAGTGCGATACCGAAATAAGTACGAACAATGCGGATGAACTCCTACAACTAATAAATAAGAAATTTCAGTTAGTATACAACCTGTATAATATAAAAGTATAAAACTCAATATTCTCACAACTGTTAGATGTAAAATATTGTAATGGTTGGGCCATGGTGTGGCATGTGTTTTGAATGAATAGCCAATAACGATGTCTTAAAGTTAGGTTTAACATAAAAATAAATAAGAGACGGCCTCTATAGGTAGACCAAAGGACTATATCAGACTAAAAAAATGAGTTGTGGAAAAATTAAAGTGTAAAGTGTGTAAGTATAATTGATCTTGGTCAACTCTATAGTCTGTACCTGTGTCTAATTTATGTAATGAATACAGTTTTATAAGGTATTATTTTTAGTCATGGAAAATTGGCAAACAGATGCCACATTGTTTCAATAACCAAAATTGAATGGATTCATTTATTCGAAGAAATCGTACCCGATCAGGAAGAATTTTTGGAAAACATAGCTGAGCTAGAAATGGACTCAAGCGGTGGGTTCGACGAACACGGTAATCAGTAAAAAACGACACGGAAAAAACCGACACGGGTAAAAAACGTCACGGAAAAAAACGACAAAGTCATATTAAGTTATAATAAGTAATACAGTATGATATAGTATTTATATTATTATAGTATTATTATTATACTAGGTAACAACAATTACAGGCCGAGCGTCTTATCGAACACATACCAAATAACCGTCGTAATTAGAAAATATATGTACACAAAAATATACGTAAAATCCTATTGAGTATTGGGTATAATGTATGTTTAAAATTGATTACTTTGGATAACGGTGGTAGGATTATCGATATAAACTGAAACATCCATACATTTTGTGTCAGTTGCATTTCGACGTGAATACGTGATATATAACCGTAATTTGTTGTAAAACATGGAAGTTATTAAGTCCAACAAAGGTGGGAACAAAATTTGTTGGAGAGGATATTTTTGTTTTTATTAATCAGAAAAATAATATTTAACAAGATAACATATCAAATAAAACCTTAAATTGATTTATCTTTCTCCTGTAAGCTTACGCTTGTGTTGGAGAAAGAGAGTTATAAAGTGGTAGAATTAATTACAATATAATTCATTTAAAA
>WHPZ01563174.1:0-10254 GCA_016617965.1 Macrosiphum rosae
GGCAACACAAAAATATTATAGTTTTAATTTATTTTTTATATTTTAACGGTATCGGGTTCAAATCACAGACATCAATAAATAGTTTTTGCACTTTTTCAACTTATTCAGTAGACTTTTTAAACATGTTCGTTCATAAAAACCTTCTCCTGGCAATTCCGTACAGTTGAAAAAAAATTTCAGCAAAATCGGTCCAGGCGTTGTTGAGTTATGCGCTTACCAACACATTTTGCGATTCATTTTTATATATAAGATATTATAATATACTTATTAGTTATTGCATATAATATATTTTAATAATTATAATAATTCTACTGCGGACCGTCTCTACAACGTACCGCTCCCGTTATTTTTTTTTGTTATATCATACCAATCGATCTAATAATGTGATAATATTTCTGAAAACTGATCTGAATTCGTTAGAATCTTTATTAGAGATCGGCCAGTTTACATTTTAATATTTCTGCTTTAAATTCCGAATAAATCCAGAATAATCAACGTTTGAAATTTCCGAAATATTCAAGCTAAATTTTTCTATGTTGGGGAGGGGAGGGGGGGAAATTGGGAAAAGTGGCTGACTAATCTCAAGTAGACATAATAACGAATCCAAATCTGATTTAAAAAGTATTATCACATTACTAGATCGATCAGTATGATAGAATGAAAATTAGTTAACTAAAATAACTGTTTACTATATTATGAAAAATAGTATTTCGTCATGACCGTTTTTTCCCGACTAGCCCCGCATCGTGCCATAAAAAACTTGGTTTCAAAATGTATTAGCCCAAAACGAAATCCATGTGTGAGCCATCCTAAGCACCCTACAGAGGTAAAAATAAACTAAAGACAACCTCTCCTTTTCACTAAGGCTCCGCTGTCCGTCCGTCCGTCTGTCACCAGGCTGTATCTCATGAACCATGAAAGTTAGAAAGTTGAAACTTTCACAGATTATGTATTTCCGTGGATGCTTATAACAACAAATACTAAAAATCCTTTTTTTTTTTTTGAGTTAATCGAGGAACGCAGAGGAACCGCGTTAGCATTACTTCTCCTCAATACTAAAAATCCTAGAATATATAATATAAGCAGTGTTGCCAACATAGCTGATGATGGTACGGAACCATAGACCTATTAAGAAAGGGTCTATGTACGGAACCCTTCATGCGTGAGTCGGACTCGCACTTGGCTGGTTTTATTTTACGCGGTATCGAAGGCTGGAGGAGAAACTTGCTTCTCCTTTGGCCACAATCGCTTATTTTTGTAAGCAAAAGATGTTGATTACAACAATAATGCTTCCGGCTATACCTGGTGGACTTTCCTGTGTATATTCTAGTATATTAAAAACACTCGTATTATAGTGTCGACAGGAATTAAAAATCAATTAATTGTAACCCCCGAAAATTGTTAAATGATAACGACCTTATTACTGATAAATTATTTTCAGATAAAATTCGTCGAAATTAAATTATAACCCCTCCCGAAAAAAATTCTGTATACGCCACTGGTGGTACCATACTATACAAGTAAAATATGTAATATAGGTACTCCTCCACGTCCAATACATTCTTGACTCTTATACTTATACTATAATTTTGAACATAGTTGATGAGTTATTATTTTTACCCATAACTAATAACCGTAAACTGTGATATTGTCAAATCGGTACAATTTGTATTCATTTGATTTACACAAATACACAATTGGTTTTAATTTATAGGTATTTAAAATTGATTATCCGACACAATTAACACAGTGCGTTGTATGAGTTGTGCCTGTATAAATATATTGATATAAATAATTATGAAGTACCCATAAATTGTATTTACTCGTTAATTATCAGATAGTATAAAACCTTAAAATAAGGCCATAACGAAATAATATATATTATTATCTGGTATATGTCTTAATATTGGTACCTACGTTTTATTGTTGTGTCCAATGCCTATATTATTTTATATCTATTAATTTAATCATTCTCGTTCTCACTCCACAAAACAATAGGACAGATGTTCCTCTGAACCGGATAGTTAGACATCGCTCCATCCTCAATGGTAGTTGAAGTATAGGTAAATAATTTCGGATATGGAAAAAGTAAATCTGTAGGGGTGAAAATAATAATAAAATGTAGACTATAGAAATAGACCTTCAAATGTCGTGCATAGGCAACTTAATGTACGTAATGTTGATATTCCTCCTCTTATCATAATAATAATATTATGTTCTTTGATAATACAGTTTAGGGAATAGATGACAAAACATTAAATATTGATGAAAACCAAAATAGTAAAATTTTAAAATCTCAAATCTCATCTATGGGCTATGGCTCATTCGCTTAAATGCTCACTTACGATGTTACGTTTACGAAGTCTTGTCGGTATTAATATTCAAGACACTTAGAAACTTTCTACTGGAACTGGAGGCGCTAACGTTCATTCACAAACATTTCGTTACCTAATAAATAATATTCAACTGTATTAAGGTTTTTTTTACTAAATTTTGTTTTTCTGTGTCTGTTCTTAAATTAGACAAATATATTAGGTATATATTAAAAAACATAATCGCTTAACACCATATTGTTAGATTATGCTAAAATGGAGCAGAAGGAAAATAACAGTCAATCGTCGACAAATGAACAGTCTGAATTAGAAAAATACAAAAAGAACTTGCACAGTAAACATTTTCAAACATTTTTTACATTTTTATGAGGTACAAATATTTTAATTTATTTGTGTACTTTTTTATTAGATTTGGTAGTTGCGTATAAGAAATTGACATTGGAAAAAAAAGCTTTGGAAGACACATTGAAGGCATCCTCAAACTATGACAAAGAAGATGCATCGGAGACTGATACTTCTGAGGTATAAAAATTATAAATTCTTACAATATTGTGTAGGTACATTCGTTAAAGAATTCATAAATTATGTTCAATAATTTAACAGGTGTCCAATGATTCTCAACAGTCGCGATTTATCAGTTTAGTTAATACTATAACTAGTTTACAACGAGAAAAATATGAAGCTGAAGAAATTGCGGCTGATGAAAAACAACGCCTTCAGAATAAAATATATGAGGTATGTTTGATAATTAGTATATGATAAATCACCAAATTAATGGCTATATATTTTTTTATAGCTTGAAAAATTAGTTAAAGAATTAAATAATAAAATGGATACACTAAAAAAACTTCAAAGACTAGAAATGGAAAATATCAAAGCAAAGTTTAACAAAGAGAGATTACAACGAGAAAAAGAATTTAATGACCATGGAGTTATGATGAGAGAATTACAAAAATTAATGGCTGAAGAACGTAGGCAAAAGGAACAATCTGAATCGTTAGCAGATAGTTTACAAAAAGAAGTTGTACATGTGCACAGAGAAAATGAAAACTTAAAAAAAGCAACTCAAGATATGGAGGAGGAACTAAAAGACATTAAACAAAAATTAAAGTATAGGGAAGAGGAAACATCTAGTGTGTTATCTCAGTTACAGCATGAGGTTAAAGCAGTGAGACAGAACCATTCAATTGCCATTTCTCAAGTAACAAATACAGTTTTAAAAATGTTTGATTAATATTTTATTGTAGTTGGTAATTATTTTTATTTTATTTTATAGGAACAACAAAGAGCAACAGACGCAGAAAATCGAGCTAGGGAACTTGCAATTGCACATGAAGTGAGAGTCTCAAATCTAGAAACACGTTTGACAGAACTTTCAAACTCAATTGGTGTTTATGATAAGATTAGGCATCAAGATGAACTGACAATACAATCATTAAAGGTTTTGTTATATTTTTTTATTTTTATTTATCTACACATTTTACATGTGATTTTCCAGTTAGTAAACCAAGATTTTGAATACATAAAAGGATATTATCAATATTAAGTAGCATGTATAGGTGAGGTGAAGAGTTTAAGTAATTTGTTGATGGTAATGAATGTCAAGTATATCACATGTATTAATATAATAAAATAATTTTATTAACTAAATTTTTTTCTTGAAAACCTTGATTTTCAAATTTAAAATATTATTTATGTTATTAAATATTATAGTACCAGGGCAACTAGTTTTGGAAACAGTTAATATATTCATATTTATGCTTAAAATGTGTGCAACATGTCTAACCAATGGATTTTTTTGGTAATTAAACAATGTGGAGAAAGACACCACCTATCATTGACTATCAATCTCATGTAATAAGCAACATGCTTGATAAATTTTTATATGTATTCAAAAACCTAAAGCACTATTTTATTTTATTTTTTATGTGCAATGTGGATTGTACTTTATATAATTTATCAGGTGAAAAATGTATTATTTTACACTAATTTTTCCAGTAGATTGTATGTTTTATAATTTCAAGTACATAGAAAATTAATCTTACCTTCATATTGTCTAGTTGAGCAGAGTACCATATTAGTGCCTAAAAATAAATAGTATTTTTAAATTACATTTTTGCAAACTATTTAATTTATTAATAGTATTTTATTGATTAAAAACCAATGTTAAGAATATGCTCTAGTATTATATTATCCATTACAAATAGTAAAAATAACCATTAGGTACAAATTATTATTTAAATTGAAAACCTGTTACTTATTAATCACTTATTAACCATGAATTCCATGCTATACGAATAAAAGTATAGTCTTGTTAAATGGATTATACTGTATACTAATTATATTGAATTATTTTTATAATAGGAACAAATACAAAAATTAGAAATAGAAAATGAAAATGAAAATGATGAAGAGTACACTGTATCTGAAATAGTTGAAAAATTCAAACACTTCAAAACTCTTTTATTAAATTTAGCCAATACATCAGAAGTTCCTTTAAATATTGAAGGTAAATAATATTTAGGTTTAATAAATGAATTGATTCAAAATTTAAAACTTGTTTTTCACTGTTATTAATTTGTTTTGCAGATATAATATTAAAAGATTTTGATCTTGATATTTACGATTATAAAATGAAACACAATGAACATTCAGATCAACAAGATGAAAATTATTTGTCTTTTAAGCAAGATAATTCAGTTTTATTGAATCAAGTAAAAAGTTTAAAACAACAAGTAAATACACTACAATTTGAACAAGATCAGCTGGAACGCAAATACAAAGAAAAGTTAGAAGAAGACAATGAAGTAAATCAATTTCTATTGTTATTAAATTTGACAAAATTATTAATATATCTATTATTATTGTATTACCTATAGGAAAATAAAAGTTGGAAGGAAAAATATATGACAAATGATTTGGAATGGCGTAAACGGACATCAATTCTAGAACAGCAATTATTGAGGCAACGTGATAAAGCACAAGAACTTGTGTTAGAAAAAGAACTGGAACTAAATACTCTACGTGATGCTCTACATTCTACAAAATATAATAGAAAAACATCCCATTCCTCAACTGGTTCGAGAAAAGAGGTAAGTAATTTTTGCATATTTTTATTTGTAACCATGTGATTTTTTTGAATGTTTATAGTTCCAGGAATATTTGGATGACGAATCTAACAAAACAGGATCTCATCTGCTTCATTATGCACATGAATTAGCTCTGAAAGACATGGAGATATCCAAATTTAGAAAGTCCAAGTCTAAAATAGAATCTAAGTACAGAGATTTACAGAAAAGTACAGCTGATATGCAGCAGCAGTATAAAGCAGATGTCGATAAACTAAACCAACAGTTAATTAGGTATATTACATTTACTATATTTTTTATTTTACAAGAAACAGTTGTAATTTCAATTAATTTTTTTTTCAGACTTGAATCATGTAAATCTAGAGAAGGTGCTAACTTAGAATATCTGAAAAATGTGACATTGAGTTATTTTCTTACGGCTGATGATAAAATTCGAAAACATATGGTAAATGCGATAGCAGCAGTTTTAAAATTTTCTGATAGTGAAGCAGAGAAGGCTATTAAAAGTCTATCACAAGGCAGATAAATAATGAATTTTTTTTTTTTGATTGATTATTGAGTGAGATTTAATTAATGTATTATATATTAAATATTTCCTATTTTAGATGTTTATTTATTTTATTTTTTTATCCAAGTTTTTATTCAATTTTTAATAAACTATTGTTCGTATGCATAGTCAATGTATGTGTCATGCATGTATTATGCATACACCATACAAGCATAAATATTGTTTTAAAATGCTTTTAATATATAATTACATAATAATTGTTATTTATTTTAAAAATAGCGTGTAAACTTATCGAATTACACAAAATTGTGATTAATTATTGACATTCTGTTTTTCATTCATACTAATAGAGAAGTCTAAACAGCTTAACATACCTATAATTCCATTTATTGTTTTTAATAATACTTTATGATGAATGTTTGGCATGGACTAATATAGATCTATCTTAGTTTGTAGCTGCTACAGATTGCAGCTGCTCCATAACAGTATGGAATCCCTTACAAGTTGTAATGTCAACTGTCAATATAATTGGTCGATTATATAATATATTTATATATTGTGTGTGACCCAAGGTTCACATTAATATAATATTATCATCATCGGTTCTTTATACCTATTTCACCTATATACGTTGTTTTGTCATATATCCTATATGAGACGATGAATATTTAAGAGGAAACTACAGGCTACACCCATCCATATTTGTGGGGGGGGGGGCAAACTGTGGTAAAACTAAAAATCTATTAGGTAAAATTACGCTATTGCCCACTCAGTTAAATATCTGAGGGGGGAGTTCCCGCTAACCAGATTACGCCCATAGCTGCACCCCGAAACCAGCATACAACTTATAAGACACAATTTTTAAAGGGCTTTTTTCTATAGATGTCAGTGGCGCCGAAATAATTTTTTTTAGGTGTTGCAATGAACAATTTACTTATAGCCAACTAACTTTTTAATAATTTAAAAATATGTTCATTGCTATTGACGATTTCGATTTAATTTGAAAAAACATCAACTAATCTCAAATTATTCTATACTATTATACATTTTACTACATTTATAACGAATACTATTAATTTAAAGAAATATCATATAGTTATATTTTTTTGACATTGCTTACTAGCAGATAAAAAGGTGCAACACTATTTTCGTCACAGCCTGTTTAAAGTCCTTGGGTAAATAACTAGGTGGTTATAGTATCATGTTTTTAAGACTTCAAACTGGATGTTTATTAGCTGGTTTTTACTGTGGACAATATTCCACACAATTATTTTTAACTTTCAATTCACTACGTCATGCGAGAGGTTCAAAAATAAATCAAAAATGAACTTCGTTTTTTTGACACTCGGAAACCCCGTTCGGTTTGTGTGGGGGCTACGGTTGGTACGTGGTTTTTATATGTGAGGCAAATATATCGTGTCACAGAGAACCCGGGTGGTCACCCATCTGGGAGCCTGCTCGACCGCTGCACACATTACTATATTAGTGACTGCGTCCAATCACCAGGTCACCATACAACGAACTCTAATACCAACCACGTTAAATTGTATATTATATGTTTATATATTTATCAGTTTAAATTCTTGCCAAATGTATTATAATATGTAACATTTGACATATCAATAAATTGTATACAATATTACAATCCTTAATATTGCAATAGTTTATAGTACTGAGTAGTAAAATATATAATGGTATATACAGATTAGTGTAAATTGAATCATTTGTTGGTCGTTGCCACATCGATAAAATCAAATATTTAAGTAGGTAATAATCGTCATATTTAAAAGGTGATTTTGAAAGAATTTAATATAGATATTTGTATATTTTAGAAAATTAAAGTTTCAGAAATATAGTAAAAATATATTGGACTATAAGTACGTTACTACGTTATGCTATTTGATATTAGCAACACTTAAACAGTTAACCTAATTATTAATTAATCATAGAAATAATAAACTATAGGTATAGGATCAGAGTCAAATACAATTTTAATGATTAGAAAACCATCTAAACATTAAAATTAATAATTATGTATATTCGTATAACGTATCTACTATACAGTGTGCGACAGTATAAATGAAAAAAAAAATTAAATTAAATATGTCCATTTATGTTCAATTATTACCTAATAATCGTTAGTGATCAAATGTGCAC
Organism: Macrosiphum rosae; assembly: GCA_016617965.1. Lineage (NCBI taxonomy): Eukaryota > Metazoa > Arthropoda > Insecta > Hemiptera > Aphididae > Macrosiphum > Macrosiphum rosae. The sequence continues at coordinate 8,088 of WHPZ01563174.1, forward strand.
CGGTTATTAGGTATTTTTTCAAGGCTCAACATTTAAAATACCCAAAATATATAGATCGATGAAAAATTTGAAATATTATACAAATAGTATGTATTGTAATAATTAAAAAATATAAAATGTATCAAAAAAGGATACAGAAAAAGTTCATTAAATCAAAGACGTATACTGCCGGTAGCTAATGACATTATTAAGAAAAATAAATCAATAAAGGTATGCTAATATTGTACCTACTATTGTAAGATATATTCATTTTTTTTGAACTTATAGTGTTTAGGTATGAAATCAAAAAACTGTACAATCGTACCAGAAGTCTTAAGTTAGTAGCTAGTACATAATATAATATATATAGGGGTCACCAATTAATATTTTTAAAGGTCCCCATCAGGAAGCTGGAAATTGTTGGTGGAAAAATTTCCAACGTCAGTATATAAGAAACCGGCCAAGGGAGAGTCGAACTCGCGCACGAAGGGTTCCGTACAACCATCAGCTATAAACATGTTGGCAATACTGCTTATATTATATATTCTAGAATTTTCAGTATTTATTGTTATAGCGGCAACAGAAATACACAATCTTTGAAAATTTCAACTTTCTAACTTTCTTGGTTCATGAGATACAGCCTGGTGACAGACGGACGGACGGACGGACGTAATAGGGTTCCGTTTTACCGTACGGAACCCTAAAAATAATAAATTACAACACTAAAACCTCCTTTTCGATTATTTTTTTTCAATTATGGTCGTTAAATAATTTTTTTTGCTGAATCGAAATCTTGAAAATTTACCCATATCAGAAGTTCAAAATGAATGAACATAATATAAAGATTAAAGGCAAATATTTTTTTATAAGCATTTTAAATTCAAATTTTGACAATATCCATCATAATCGCGCAAACATCAAATTATTTTGTATTTAAAAATGTATACCTATAATGTTCAATTTTTATAGCTAAGAACTTAAAGTTCTAAACAAGGTTAAAATATTGATAAATATAAGTTCTAATTATTTAACTATTGGAAATGATAGGTAACAACATAGGTAACCAACAAAGGCGATTAAAAAACAGCGGTAAAACAGAAATATTTACACAACACCAGTTTTGAATTAAATTTATCTTCATGTTTTTGTTATAATTCAAAAATAATTAGGTAACCTACTGTGCTAAAATTTAATCAAATACTTAAAGTACCTACCTACATTTTAAATATACCTGATATTATAATGTCTAAAATATTTTTAATTTTTTAGAGTCTGCATTGGTACCTACATGATATAATTACCTTATTTTAAATACTTATTTATAAGTAATATTAACGCAGGTAAAACAGAAACTAACTGCAAGTTACAACTATAACATTAGCATAACTACCTGACCTGCAAACACATCTATTAATTGGTTGACGAAATATCACTTCACGTGTGAAACTTAGTGTGGTAAGTACTGAGTTGAACTGTTGACAGCTATTTTAAGTCGAGGAAAAATAATTATTAATTGAAAAAATTACTTTACTTTACTTTAAACACTATATAAATTATAAATACCAAACTTCAAATAAGTTAAAGACTAATTGGATACAATTATTAAAACAATATATTCATTGTCGAAATATTACAATATAAATAAACTAATTAAACATTTATACAGTGTATAATAACAATCGTTGTCAACAATAAACAATATACTAGTGACTAGTCACCGGCTTTCTATAATAATAATAATAATAATAATATTTGTAGCCAGCACTCAGCAGTTATGATGGTATATGGTATGATGGTAAATACATATATTACACATAATATGTTAATTTTTTATGTACTCGCCAATACAGTATAATATTATCAATTTTATGTACGACATAGAGTTTATGCATCATAATAATAATTAAAAATAATAATATATAACGTCACTGAAGTTATTGACAATAATAGGTAATACTGGTAAAAGGTATATTGTGTGGCAAGGGCGGAAAGTGAGCTATTTGAGTCATGCAAGGAGGTTACAACGTGAATATAAGATGTAATCTAAAGTTTATGTTTTGAAAGAACCGTGGTATAGATTTATTAACACACGTGCTTAAAATTTACATTACCCTCCCCCACAGTAAAAAATACCCAATGGCCTAATTGGTTAGGCTAAATAAGTTAATTAATAAAAAAAAAAAAAAAA
>WHPZ01563191.1:0-13060 GCA_016617965.1 Macrosiphum rosae
TTTTACAAAATTTATCAAATTTAAAATTGAATAATTATTTTGTAGTTAAAAATGTATAAAATGTTCAACTTTTATATCTAAGGATTGAAAATTCAAAACAAGATTCAACGTAAGTTTTTAATTCTGTAACCAAAAAATCTAAAAAATACAGATGGACAGTTTATTTTTATAGTCATTTTAAATTCAAATTTGGACGAAATTACATAATAAAAAACCTAGAATAACTATTTTAGTTATTTTGTTGTGATTTTATAATATTATTCGTTGGTACTTAAAACTTCTAAAGTACACTATTATAATTATATATCTATGATAGTATCACGGTTTGTTGTTGATGTATAACGTGTTATAAGTACCTAATGGATATTGTGATATGAATAATTTGGAATTTATTATATGTAGGTAGATACTATAGGTCAATTTATTTTAATACCATAGATAAGTATATAATATGCCTTATACCTAGACTGACATACCGTCTTCACTCAGAATCGTTTTTCTTATACAATGATATTATATCATTGAATTCAAATTTAATACCACCCATTATACAGCGACCCACTTGTAACCTACTGTACAGCAAAGCGACATCCACTTACCCACCTTTTTACTGTCTGTGATAGGCGATAGCCAATGTCTTGCCAATGTAGTAGGTACCGAATTAATTAATATTTTACAATAGTCGGTATACAAAACTATAAATATCCGCCTTGGTGGTGGTTTATACTTTAATACTCAATGTAAACTCACTTGTATCCTTATTATTTTTATTTTCATAAAAATGATGGGAGATCCTGGTTAGCCTATGCGTCAATGGCTGTTGACACCCATAGCAAATCCTACTACTGAAGTGTATTATAATATAAGACAAATGGCAACTAGAAGTATATTACTGAGCTGTAATGGAGTGTTAAAAATGTAGGTAACATATCTTATAAATTGAATTGTCTAACATTGTTTAGACACCAAATATTTTGGTATACAATACTTAAAATTATAAACCAGAAAAATAGATGGATATTTATTTTATAGAATAAACTCAAATATTATTTTATTTTAAAACGTTTGAGATTTATATTATTTACAAATGTATTTTTTATTAAAAATAAATGTAATAATATATAACAACATATTTTATTAAACTTTTAACAAGTATACAACTTTCTTTTAGATATAAAATGACAATATGTGATATTATATAAAATTAAAACATTTTATCATAATAGTTGTTTACATGTAAACATGTAAACAACTAATAATAAAATAGAAAATGTATACCTACTTATAATTTTTAAGTTATTTTGGTAATTTTTTAGTCATAAATGTGGTAATAACTATTGTTAATAATTATTGTTCCTAAGTTTTTTACTAACTCATTATTCTTTTGCATCAATTTCTTTTCCTTTTTGATAATTGATAGTATGCAGCTTTCAGATGGCACTTTTGTTGTGCTATGTCCCCCAGTCTAATTCCAGGTTTGCCTGACTGGGTTGTAGTAGGTAGTTTTTTTTCTCTTTAGATCTATAATAATATAAAATATAATTTAGGTACATGTGTTATATGAATGAAAAATTCTTACCTGGTTTATAGGAAGCAATGACTAATGGCTTGGAATTATTTTCGTTGTTATTGTCTGCTATAATAGAAAAAAAATTAGAAGACATATTATATTGTTATATTATTATTTTTTATTGTATTAAACTATCTAATTAATTATATTTAAATTATGTTTAATGTTAGGTAAATACATAACAATAGGTAAATATTTTTTTTATGTATAGGTTATAATAGAGGTAGGATATCGATGACTCTTGAATTTTTTTCTTTAGCTCCTATAAAATGCTAACAATTTGTTTCATGCGCTCTTGATTAAGTATATCCTAATTTTGTTTTGCATTTTTAGCCATTTTAACTTCATTTTTTAATATTTTTGCATAATTTTTTCGTATTTTAGAACATTTTTTTTAGTGTTTTACAATGTGGGACATTTTCTCAAATTTTAGATTTGTGGGTTTTTGTTATAATAATATAATATTTTTTATTATTTCTACTTTATTTTTTAATTTTTATTTAATAATTTCATATATTTTTTTTTGCTGTAAATTAAACTTAAAATTAAAATGTTTTTTACTATTGTAGTATTGTCTATTACAGTTATTTTTTTTACTTACTCTGAAATCCATTATCACTCCCATATCTCTAATCATAATAATTTATTTTAAATTAAATTCTTCTCTCTTATGTAGGTAAGTAGATTTTATAGGTCACTTTTTGAAGTTTATAGGGCATTTTTTAGTGTTATTAAGGTCATTGACATCATATCTCTAGTTATCTTGTAATTAAAAGTATTAAATACTGATCATAATTGATAAATGATAATTAGTTATAATAAACGTATACTATAATCAGTTTTATAATATCGACTTAACAATATAGGATATGAGGCCTTTTTTAAATATTATGTACATAAACTAGATGTTGGACAGTTCATATAAACTATTAATTAATTAGATCGTAATCAGAAAATTAATTAGTTTTGTTAAGATACTTGCTTAAATAGTATCATTTGTATTTGAAATAAACATTTAAATACCGTCTTTCAGAAGTGGTTGAAGATAATTAATACAAATGCATTTCAAAAGTATTCAAAATACCTACTTCACAAGTACCTAATTTTTTTGTATATATGATATAAATAATCATATTTATAAATATTGTATCATATGTGTATTTGATGGAATCTCTTAAGAACTTAGAAGCAATGTAAAATATTATTTTAAGAACAATTTTTAAAATAGTAAAAAAGAAAAAAGTGTTTAATGTTCTCAAATGAAATTCATAGAAAAAGTATTTAAACTAAATTGTATGAATTTGTACATAGGTACATTTTTCGGGATGAATATTTTAAGTTAATTTAATTTCTTTTACATGAGTTAATACGGGACTTAAACATTTAAATCTCTGATTCACCACTAACACTAACAACACTAACTGCTAGTATTTTATTTTATAATTAATAAATATTAATTGAACGATCAAATTAAAGTTCAGCAACGAAGCAACATTTGGGTACTAGCTATAGTTAGGTACATCAAACAAAAACTTACCGGCACATAATTATGGATCTTTGGCTATAAGCTCAACTAGAGACTTCATTTAAATTGAGTAGGTCTTGATTTGGACATTGTTCAGAAAAAACATTAATACAGTAGCACGGTAGAATTGTACAAAATAAAAAAACTTTAAGGTTTATTTAAAGTTTAAAGAAATCCAAATAACAATTATTAAATTATGAATTAATGTAAAAATCGTTGATTTTCGAATTTTTGTTGATAAAACTTTACTGATAAAAGATAAAAATGAAATATTTTTATGTTTTATAATTTGTTTGAGGTTAAAACTTAAAATCTAGATTTTGTGTTGTTACCATAGTGGTTCATTCCAAAGTTAATAGAATATATTCTATTAAACTTGGTTCATTCTTTACTTTATCGCATTCGACAGGTGAAATAATCTTATAGATTTCCGTTCAAGAATACCAGTTTTATGTCGCATGCGATAAACATTTGTCACAGTCGATAAAATGTATGACTCTTGTCACATGCGAGAATTAGGGCCGATTTCACTAACACAGTTAATAACGATTAAAGTTAACCGGAGTTTTAATCGGCCGAATTTTGCCGGTTAAATATCTGTTATCAGCCGATTAACTGTGTTGGTGAAATCGGCCCTTAGCCCTTAGGTAATAAGTTTATGTTAGTTCATGCTTCATGGCTGTGGCTGCGGCGCCGGTGGCGTTGTCAATGGATACGCCCGGCGGCGTGAGTGTTATACACACAACATTGTGATAAGAAGTCGGCGGCACTCGGCACTCGGCAGTCGGTCCGCGGTTGTTCGTCTAGCTGTCGGTTATAATATCGTCGTTTTTATTATTATACTGTATGAATGTTTTATTTTTCCTCTTCTCGTTTTCCTCCCGTTGTCGGATACAGTATCTTGGTCTCGTTTCGTTTCACAAACCCTACAATACCTATATACCTACTATAACACCCGTCGGAAAAAAAGACTAATAATAATTAGTAGTTATATAATATATAACAGTAATTATATTATTATTATCATCACCGGAGACGTGCGCGCGCACGCCGCCAGCCACCCGATCGTTGGACGCAGAGCCCCTCTCCGCAGGTGGCGTAGAAGGAAGTACGAGCGTGCGAGTGTTACAACCACCTTGACTTCCGGTGCCCCGTTCTGCCAACAGCTGCCAAACGTATAACGACGCTCGGCGATTGATCGCCATAATATTAAATAGGTACACACCGCAATATTATATATTTATATGTATGGAAATAATATTATCAAATACGTAGATGGTAGATTGTAATAAAATATAAAACTTTTAGTGATTAATTTTAGTAATTATTATTTTTTAATCGATGATTTAAAATGTAGGTATAACGTATACGGTGGTACTATAGCGTGTATACCTGTATACCCTTACACATAACACTAGGTAATCGATCGAATATTATAGGATAAGTAGCTGATATTGCATTAAAAATCTATACGATGCGTGTTCTATAGCCGAGGTTGTTCTATAATATAATCTAATATTTTGTTATAGGTCGGGAATGAAGCGGAGTGACTTTTTGTTCCAATAGTTTCCCGGTGGTTATATTATATATAGGTGATATAGGTATCTATTATACTACGATAATTTTACTGGAGTATAGACGTTTGGAATAAAAGTTCACATTCCTACTAGGGTTTCTGACGACCTTATGCCAAACAGCAGTCGTGATTTGATTTCGACAGCGTATGTACTAGGCACCAATAAAATATAGGTTGCTGTGGCAATTTTCCAACACTTTACGACCATTCCACCGAAAAAATAGCATTCAATTTTTTTCCCTCGACTTTTGGCCTTTGAGTTTTACTTAGGTAGTACGTTGTTAACTGCACCCTGTGTGTCCGGAGTAAAGGGACTAATCTAATTAATAAATTAAGTTTAGTGTATTGCTCAACACACATGAGCTTTTTTGCACATTCATGTTGCATAACATAGTTGTTTTGATTAGCGTCGTCGTGTTCCACGTTTTACCTTTTTACATAAAAAATTCGCAACACAATAATTCGGCTCCATGAAATGTAGATGTTGTCCATTTTACACTATTTTATTATCCTTGATCCTTCCCGATTTTACAATTATTAAATTACCTACTGTTTAATAAATTATTAATAGTTTATAGAATATCGGTATTGGAAATTTGGTGTAGTTTTATTTTAAACATTTTATTGGGAAAAAAAAATATTATGACAATAGTTTCATGAGTTTATTTTTAACTTGTTTATAACTATATCAATCTGGCAATCGTAAGTCTTATTACGTTTTTTTCCGTTATTTTTAATAAACTATTTAATAAAGCTACTTTAAACAGTAACTACCAAAACTAAGGTTTAAGAGGGCATGCTCTGTTCTAAAAGTTTTAAATACTTAGAGCGGCTACAATTTTTTCTTTAAAAAGATGACAAATAAAATTTTAGTGCATATTAAATATTAGACAATAGGTACATTTTTAGGAATGTTGAACTATTTAATTTCAATAGGTATTCATAACAACATTATAACTCTATTTATATAATTTTTAGATATTAAGAAGTATTAAGTATTAATTATATACCTACATAATATATAGGTAACATGCCTGCTATATTTGCCCCAGAGCCCGATGGAACATGGGGTCCTATAATTAAGTATTGACAATTTTATAGATCATTCTTAGGAAAGTTTTAAAATTGTTTATTGTTAAAACTAGGTACCTATGTATTCCATATTCATAGATTTTTTCCAAACATTTTCTTTGAATTTACTGAGATAAATCGTAGTACCTCATAAGTTTTTATATATGTTCATAAGATTTGCTAACAATCTGTTTATGTTTACTGTGGATAAAAACTCCATATTTTCCGAAGATCCCTGACCTACAATAAATAATAACCGCCAATCTACATGAGTTTATCTGATGGTTTGAAAAATATATCGATGCTTGGATACTGGATAATCATTTACTAGAAAACATTTATTTATTTTCATTTTTAAATCGTGCAAATACACCACTTATAAATTATATTATTTTCTACAATATATACTTGGTATTGAAGTAAGCTTATTTTTTTTCTAGCCGAGTTTTTGCTACTGTTAATATGATTTTAAGAAAAACTTCTGTGTTAGGAAAAGCACCCTGTGATTTTTTTAGAAAATAAAGTGATTGTGTGACTTATTATTAGATACTATTATTAAGAAAGATTATTTTTCTATAAGTATCAGTTACTTACAACTGACTTACTATTCTGCAAAATATGCTCGAAAATATGTATGCGTCGTACTTGCAAATATAAATATTGTTGTATAGACTTTAATTTTCGTAATCTATTACGCAATCAATTAAAGATAAAGGCGATAAAGCTTAACTATTATATTAATAAATCATCTGAATATTGTCTGAATATTTTTTATTATTATTAGATGAGGAGTTTTGACTTATTCATAAACTGACTACTTTTGTTTTGATTCCGTTCATGCTTGATAACACTATCATAAATAAATATGTGTGGGATACACTGACATTTCCAACTAGTGGTAGTGGGAGTAATATTCACCCCCCCCCCTCCAACAGAGAATGCTATAGCTAACAAATAATTCAATTATAATTTTATATTATATTATTATATATTATTTAATACATACTTGTAGATTGCTTAGTGGATATATTTTTTCAAACATTTTGTTGTAACTACCTAATTCAAAATCTAAATGAGTAGTTTTTCAGTTATTGAAATGTTTATGGATTATAAACCTTAACAATTATTTTACAAAATTGTAAAATAAATGTAATATTGAATCTAGTATTTATTATAGTTGAACCATTTTTATAAATTATAAATATTAATGGATTGATATACCTAAATAAATAATTACCAAATTATTTTCAAAAATTTTCAAACTATCACGAAACAGCTCTCATATCTACCAAACCCATTATCATAGACCTATTATTCTTAGTCCACAAAGGTAATAAAAACTCAAAAATAACTCGTTTGAATTTTGATTTTGATACGACGACATTTCAGAAATATTATCCGCAAAATAATTCACTGAACAGCAAAATGTGTCGTCATTTGAAAAACAGAGGCTTGTAATTTGTATCTCCAATCTCCATAGAACACTCTAAGAAGTAGCACAAAAAATCTCAAGGATATGAAAATATGGCTTAAAAATTCCAAAAATCAGTTTTTTTAATAATTTAATTAAATAACTAAAGAAGAAAATAGGTTGAGACTACATGGTGAATCACTCTGTAGATACAATTAACAAATTATAATAAATATTATAATTTATAACGCCATGAATCGGACTATTTGAGATAAATAGTTATCTCGTGGTGTATAGTTTATCAAAAACAAAAATTTTATGTCACAGTTCTATCTCAAACGATTTTATTATTATTGATATATTATATATTATATTTAATTATAATTGACACTTTGAGTAAACTGTAATATTCATAGTTTTACACAACATTTACACCAAAAAAAAAAGTTCTATATTGGTAATCACTATAATCATACTTAGTCATATCAGCAATCATATTACCAAAAATGTTAATAATTTAAAATTTTTAAAATTTTTTAATCGTTCAAAACATTTTATGCAATATTATGTAGCATATTATATAAGTTAGTTGAACAATAGTTATAAGTATTCATTAAGAAATTATATACTAATCTATATACTATAACTAATCTAAAATCTAAAGTTAAAAAATGTATTATGACGTAAAATAGTCGTAAACTTCAATAATTGTTGTACTGAATAAAAAATCTAAATGTTTAAATAATTTTAAATTGTGGATTTTATCAATTTTAAATCATTTTTGTTCACAGTCACTGTAGAAGATGACTGTACGGGCACCGTCATTTCTAGTTCGGCGAATATGCGTCTTCATCTTTTTAGGAATCATGGGATATTCGATTTTTCAAATGACCCGCAGCAATTCCTATTACGATATGACAGATCGAAACATTATGCGGTACGTTCAACAAAAATAGCTTTTTTTTTTAAAAAAAATTCATAAGGTAGGTAAATTATAAACCCATAAATTCATAACTATACGCATTAATACGTTTAAAATGCAGTTATAAACCGACCTATTTTTAGCAGAATTACCGGATACCAACTGATTTTTACGTTATACTGGAGGTTTTGTTGAAGCGAGACTAAAATATGCAGATTATACGTGACCGTTGTTCTTTTCCGTTGTGATGAGATTTCCGTCTTATATTATAGGCGGTTTGTCATAAGGAGGTTTCACTGTACCTACATATTTTAAAGGCCCTTTAAATGATAATAATTAGTGGGAGTGTGGTTTTAAACAGATACCGGGCTATCAACGCACGCACAGGAGTCGAACATGACATCAACGGCACCACTGACCAAAAATAAAAACCGTAATCTTTTGCTCAAAATATATTTTACAGGAAAATTTCTTACACCACTTCGTAGAAAAATTTAATATCATTATTTATTATTATTATTTTTTTTTTTGAAAGAGGAGATTTTTTGCAGGACGCATTGGTTTTTTATTCTTGATTTTGTTGCTTAAAACAAAAATAATAAAAAAAAAAATACAAAAAATTGAGAAAATTTGATTTCGTTTAAATTACCTAAAAAAATTATTTTGACCAAAAAACTGGTGTTTTCCTGAAAAATTAAAAAATGTGAAAAAATGTTTTTTTTTATAAAAAATTATTGTATCCCGCCAATGATGTATTGTTGTTACAGATATTCTTTTTTTTTTATTAATTTAGAAAATTTACAATCTGTATAATATTACACAATAAGCAGAATTGATAACAGATATAACACTATACATACATATAAAAAAAAAAACAACATGAAACACAAGATGAGGGAAAACATCCAGCGATGGTACCCTCTAGTAATTTATTTTTTTTTATTAATTAATTTAATAGATCACGGCACCAATTTCTTTTGAGTCGGCGCGGTGGGTTGTCGGGAATAGTACCTACGTGATGCTAGTTGAGTGACTAAGGATTGAGATGGTGTTGCAGTTAAGAATGAAATCTATTATAATACAATTTAGCTAGTTGGTCAACTGTTGGAATTCTTAGGTCTTTGTGCAGGGTTTCATTTGTTACGTACCAAGGCGATATTCTTAATAATTAATACCATTACCCATTACCCATTTGTCAATCGTGCGTTGCCTTTATACTTGCAAGTAATATTAATAATATAACATTTAAAAATACAGATGATTTTTTTCGGGAGAATACACTCTCCTACATAAATACTTATTTGACCTATTTGATAATATGTATTTACATTATTTTTAAAACAAATATTGAAATATCCGTAAATTAATATTTTTAATAGATAAATGTTAAATTTTAATACAATGATATACATTGATAACCCTATTGGCAAATGAGAAATGACAATGACAGGTTCCCTTATCTATTTTTAAAATGGTTTTTTTCTGACTTAGATTATTTTAAATTTTAAGCGTAAAAAATTTTATAATTCCCAAAAATTCGGTTTTTTTTTAATTTTTCGAAAACCTTTTTTTTCGCGGAAATGTATTATTTTAATATTCTCTAATTTTTCAAGGCTCTGTGAAAAAAACTGAATTTTAATCCCTATACACGGAATTTATGTAAAATATTTTAATTCCAATAAAAGTTAAAATAAATATTCGTTCGAGTAAGTATTCCCTTCTGTCGTGTGAACTGGCACACAAGCGTATTTTTAAAATAAAAAGTTGTAAATAATATTTGTATGCTATACACAAATTAGAGCTTCAGCTTGCGTAGAACATCAGTACTATTAAAATAATATCCCGTTCATCTGTTGTCCTTATTAAAATATATTATTTCTATAAATCATGATAAATAATATCAACAAGTAATAAATTATGATTTGCTTTTTGTCTGTTTAGAAAACAAATCGAACTCGATATTAGCAAATCATCAAATAATGAAGCTCCAGTTAAAAAGTAATGTATAATTATGTGAAATTATTAGATTAGAACATAAGATATAGGTACATAATATTATTTATTAAGGGCTCTGAGCATTAGCTATTTTACTCGGATTACAGATGTCACAATTTTGAAAAATATTTATATCAAGTAATAAAAATAATAACTTATTTCTTATTAGAATATAATTACCTATGTAATTTTAATATATATATATATATATATATTAGGTATATAATAATTTATAACATAGTTGTAACTAGCCTTTTTGTTTCAACAGTAAATAAAAAATATTTTACTTACCGTCAATAATTCAATAAATACTTTATTATCATATACATAATACTAATTTATAATAAATTTATAATAAATTTACTATATATAAACTCAGTTAGATACCTCTTCTTAAAATATAGTTATCTCAATAATAGTATATTATTAATAAAATAATTTTTTATTTTTATTTAAAAGAGTATATGCAATCTATATTCTATATGACATATTGTGTAGAAAATAAAATACACACATAGTTAAAAATAAATAAATAAATACATAATACAATTTGATTAATTTACCCTAATAAGCGAAGCTTGTGATGGTTCAAATGAGTTACATATGTTTACAAACTTAAAATGGAATTATAGAAAGAAAAAGAAAAAATAAAATAAAAAAGACGTTAATATAACATTAAAACTACAAGATTAATTTTCAAAGTAAACTACGACTTTAAGTCTACAAATTAAGATTTTTTACTAAGTGGTTAAATATAATATTTTTGTTATTTAAATAACCTAAATTTTTTCCAACGTTATGAAAAATATCTTTTTTTAAGAAGTGAAGGCATAGAATCAAACATAGTTGGATTTAGATCATTTATGATGAAATGTTTACCAATATCTTTTTTTGTGTACAATACGTTAATATCGTACGACCTTATTTCACGTACATTAATAATACTTCTTTGCATTCTAATTTTCAAACTCGTGTAATATGGACAATTGCATGTACAGAAAAGACAAAGTCTTTGTCGGAAGTACATTAAGTTCAATATAATTATTTTTGGAGGATCCTACTAAATCTTTTTTATTCAGACATCATTTTACCATTAGGTTTTTTTGCACTTCTAAAGGTCTCAAAGAGTTATTAGCACAACCACCCCAAATAATTAAACCATATTGAATGATGGATTTGAATAAAGCTTGATAAATCATTTCAGTAGGTGTAATTTTATTTAATTTGTGCATCTTAAAGACAATAGATCTTGAACTCATAAGCATAACTAAATTTTTTATATGGACATTTCACCGTAAATGGCAGTCTATAATTAAACCCAGCTATTTTACCCTATTTATACTCTTTTAATTTTCTGACAGTTTTGACAATTCGTTCTAATACCATTACAAGAATGAATTTTTATATCATTGAATTCAATAACGGGTAGACTTCTGATGGTCAAAGCTACAAAAACAGTTTTGTTAATATTTAAAGAATGTTTTTTGTCATTCAGCTCATTATACATTTTATTAAATCCTATTTCTGCTTTTTTTTGTACAGATTCCCACGAGTAACTAGAAAAAAGGAGATAATATGTATCATCTGCATACGTAACTATTAGAACCATCAATATTTAAATTACATACCTATATAGTTTATATACAAAATGAACAAAATCGGCCCTAAAACGCTACCCTGAGGTACACCATAATAGATTCGTGTTTCATTGCTGAGTATACCGTTTATAGCTACCATTTGTTTCCTGTTATCTAGGTAGCTCTTAAACCATCCCAAACTTTCCTTTACTATGCCAAAACTAGGCAGTATTCTGAATAATTCATTGTGATCAATAGTGTCAAAAGCTTTTGCTATGTCTAAGAAAATCACAATTACTTTCTCATTATTGTCAATTTTTTTATAAATAAATTCAGTAGTCTGATATAGTGCTCCAATCGTACTTTTACCGGGTCTAAAACCAAATTAGTTTTTGGATAATTAGTCCGATATTAATCTCAAAAATATTTATAATATATTTCTTTAATATACATAGAGTTCGTATACTTATATACACTTATTTATAATTATAATATTACTGATTTTCTATTAAAATGGACTTGATTATTTAGTTATTTTAAAGTGGCGCAAATTACAATTTTAATAAGGTGAACGATGGCGCAGATTACTTAATGCCCTTTTATTAAGTTTTGTGTAGCTCAAACTACAACCTTAAAAAGTGCCGTAAATTACCAAAATTAATTTTTAGATGGGTCTAATGATGTCTTATACCTAGACTGACATTCCGTCTCCGCTCAGAATCGTTTTTCTTATACAATAATATTATAATATTGAATTCAAAATTAATACCATGCATTATACAGTGACCCCTTTGTAACCTACTGTACAGTAGAGCGACTTTTTTGTATTGAATAGGAAGTTATTTGTATTGAATATTTTTGGATTTTTTTTTTAAATATTATGAACCAATATGACTGACGAAAGTTTCGAAAACATTATGTTTCTAAAATATATATTTAATGAATGAACTTATAAAAAATGATTATACACTTACTGTATCTACAGCTGTCTACCATTATACTAAATGTGTAGTGTGCGTTAAAATAGTTAATCACTCTGTACCTATATTAAAAATAATAATATTATAAACACGAGTGACAATCACAGGCGTGATTTATCATGAAATGAAAGTATTAATTTGTTGTGTATGTTTTTCTTTTTGTTTTTTACACTCAAGTTTGAAAATCGAAAATTATATAGCATGTCCACACCCTATTTTGGACCCGTTCGACCAGATCATGATGAAATTCGTCCAAAAAGAGCCGCCTCTGACCTGTGACCCGGAGGAGGATTGGGTTACTGTCAAGGGGAATATCGCGCGTATCACCGACAAGGCTCTCAAGAAGTACGGCGACATCCAGTGCAAATTTATGGGTAAAATAAATGTTACGAGACGGTTTTTCATAAGCTTTCGTTTCATTTCCAGTTTTGTA
>WHPZ01563194.1:0-11200 GCA_016617965.1 Macrosiphum rosae
ATTTTTGAACTTTAAATGTTTATAAAAAAAAATTGTGACTAAGGATTTTTAATATTTTTCATCTGCCTTTGAAATAATAGACTAGGAGCCTTCTATTAAATTTTCATGCTTTTGCAACCAACAAATAAAATTTTATTGATATTTTTAGAAAAAAAACTAAAAAAAGATGGAAAATTAAAATGTCCCTAAACAGTTCAAAATAAATCAAAATATTTTGAAAATGTTATCGTGTATATAAAATGCAAATATAAACAACCAGTGAAAATTGCATGTATATACGTTCATTTCTTTTAGAGTTACACCAAAAACCAAAATCGATATTTTGGAAAACCGATTTTGTGTAAAAATTCCCGTTTTTCCTTAATTTTTATGTTGTTTTTCCCGGCGCTTGTGAAAACTACTGAGAAATGTTTACTTTTGACCCCCCAAAGTACCAACTAGATTTACTTTCCTATCAGAAAAGCTACTGTTGAAGAAAATCCAAGCACCGGTACTGTCCTAAAACGTGATGACGGACACAAAAAAAAAATAAAAAAATAAAAAATAAAAAAAACACACATCATTGTAAAATCAATACATTCATCGTTTCACTCAGAATCTAAAAAAGAATAAAAACTGATATATTTAATATACATTTATAACTATTAGTTATTACAGTAAATTACTTAAATTACAGTGAGACAAGTAACATAATAATATGTAGGTAAAATAAATTATTTTTCTGATAGTTTTATTGGTTATCAAAACCAATAGTAATATTTCACTTCGCTTGGAATTTAATAGGGTATAAGTTCTTAAAATAGTTACTTTTATTTTTAATTATTATTACTTATATTTTACACTTGTATTTTTTTTAAATAATCGTTTGATTTCATCGAATTATTACTAGGCCATAGAAGAAAATAGGACATAATACTGGCTGAAAATGGTATTATATTTTCAAGAAAATTAAGTTAATAGTAAAAATAAAACTTACATTAAGAAAAATAGATTAGTTTATTCAACTTTACATAAAATACATCAGTTATAAATATATCTAAAACTAAGCCCTACCATGTTTATAGGATTAAATAACGTTTAAAAAACTATGAAAATGTGTTATTGTTTTTTAAGTAGATCAAGATTTCATAAATTGAGAAAATTATAAATTAGGCGTGAAAGGCAAGAGATCTCTAGAAAGGTATTTTATGTGGTCGAGGTGTATAATAATAAGAAAATAATGCTGGTTGGTTTGCGACCCGCCCCTGGTCTTCGCCGATTTTTCTTTTACGCCAAATTAAACCGGCTATAAAAGACGTTTTTACACCGCCCCTTATCATTTAGGAATGATATATCCACAATAAATATATTCTAGTGAACGGTAAATTTAACCTAAAGGAGAAAAACATACTGCGGTTTATATTAGTTCTTATAAACTTTGATTTAAAAACATAATTTTATTATCTCCTAATAATGATTATCATCTGCCGGCTGCTGCAGCTGATAGTATTACTGGATTGGTTACTAAATTAAAAGTTAAAACAAATATTTGTTTTTAACAAAGTAAAATGAAATTGATTTCTTGCAGTAAACAAGTTTCGACTGAAGACGTAAAATATTATTTACAATTGGGTTTTTATGTAGGAATATTAAGATAAATATAAGTAATGTTACTTATTAGTTATTAAAATTTACTGATAAATTATTAACACTTGTCTCAAAACTGCTTCGACATAAAGTATTTGTTTATAATATATTATATACCAACAAAAATGTACACTTGTTATGAATAAAAGTTTTCACGTTCAGTTGTTATTAAACTTAATTGCAATAACAGGATGATTTTAATTGGGTAGCTTAAACGTACCTAAGTTACAAAATATAGTCAGTATACTCAGTATACTTACTAAGTACAATATTATATTAAAAAACGTGTGTTGCAATTAATTATTAATTCACGAACCACGAACGCACGATAAACAATAATTATTGTAAAATTATAAAAAAAAAATATAAAACTAAATTACTATTAAGTAGGTACCTACCTACCTACCTACCTAAATCTGATATAGGATAATATACTAAATAGTGTAGTAAATTGCATTACAATTACGGCAGTGGAAACCCATTATAAATCATACAAATATTCGGCAAACACGCGGTGCTACTTTTGTAATAAATTGCACAGTGAATTGTAATAACGGCATACGGTCGGTAAGTAAAATAATTCATTTTTCAATTTGCATAATATAATGATAATCATTTTCGGCACAAGTTTGTTGGTTAACCCGTCTACTGCAGGATCTTATACGCTGTTTTAATCGCGACATACACCGCGAAGTTAACCAGCTCACAACCACCACTATATTATTATCATAATATATGAATATCATCACAGACCAACTATCTGTAAGTATGTGCTATTCACCATACGACAGATACATGAGATACTTCATACTTAAATAGTTATATATTATTATATAAGACGCTGCACGAAACGTTGCAGTAGTAATTTGTCAGTTTTAACGCTGTGCAAGTGTAGACATATTTTCAAAATCACAAAAATCTCATTTCTGTGGGCTTTACGCGGTCACGTAAAAGTGTAATGAAAATCGAACAACACACAGTTTTCGTGCAGCATTTCTACCAGATACATTTTTTACGACGTCCTAACAATGCGGTTTTATATTGCTATCAGTTGTGTTCGCCAGCAGATTTATATATACAATGCCGCATCTATAGGTTATAGTATATCAATGTAGTTTGGACATATTTTCCAAATCACAAAAATCGTATTTTCGAAAGTCCGGAGTGGTGTTCGAGCGATCGCTTCCGATATATATAATGCAAATCGATCACAGCTGCACGACGGCGATATCGTGAACTATAGACGTCGTTTTCGTGCATTTCTACCCCATAAACTTTTGACAACGTGTGTGTGGTGTATATGTTGTATCGCACGAATTGTGTTGGTTAACCAAACTTACCTACTGCAGGAACTTATAATATATGCTGTCTTAATCACGACACGTACACACTGAACTTAACCGGCTCACAACCACTATAATATTATATTATCACAAACCAACTTATATCTTCAGTAAGTACCCACGCATCACACGTGATATTCACTACGACAGATACGTTATAAGACTCATGAAGCATTGTTATATCTAGTAATTTGTCTGTTTTAACGCTGTGCGATTGTGTGTTTAAACTATCATCGTATTAAAAATATGCCCATACGACATTCCTATCTTCACTAAACATTCGATTTTTGGCCAACGTCGCACAGACAGAGATAAAATCGATCGTTCTCACTCGCACTGCAGAATCTTCAGCTGAGAGATAAAAAAACTAACTGCACTTAATAAGAGTGAAAAGAGATGCAGAGGATATATATTGGTAATTATTGGTATCTGCAGCAATTGTGTTGGTTAACAGATTTTTATATAATGTCACTTAATTGTCGCATTCATAAGGTATGTTAATATTATATCAATGCGGTTTGGAAATATTTTCAAAAAATTTCAAAATTCAGAGTGACAAAAAGTCGTTTACAGCAAATTCCGTGGTGGTGTTCGCGAGATTGTGTAGATATAGGTACAGTATATTCACCAATTATTGAACTATGCACTTTGGGACCAGACTATTTTGAGTCAATAAGCTGAAAATTCCAAGAATAAAGAGGATACGTGTATACAATTGTATAATACATATCTATATATAGTATGCGTTATAATAAAAAAAATTAATTTGACCATGTACGATGTACTAATAAATATTAGGTAATTATTATGTAGTAAATATATTTTTTCATTCATAAAGAAAAAAACAACAAAACAACAATATTATAATAATGGATAAAAATAAAAATTTTTTTTTTTTCAAAAATGTTGTTTGTTATTATCTAAAATTATGTAAAAAAATGTTCTCAAATTCTTTATTAACATTTTGTGTTGAAGGGACATGTATACCCTTCAAAATACACATTGACCCCATTGTAACCAGTGTAATGATTTCAATAGAATATTTTTTCCGTATGTTTTAATATATGTGTGTAAATCGAAATCAGCCTAAAATATTTAAGTCCAATAAGCAAACAAGTCCACAAACCGTGGGTCCGTGAGCCCAATAAGTGGCGACTTCTGCAGATTATGCAATGCAAATCCATCACTGGAGCACGACGATATCCCGCGAACACGTCGTTATATCGTGCGCATTCCTACCCCACAAAAAGTTTTGACGACGAATATGTTTTTACTAGACGACCAGCATTATAATATTATATAATATATATAATATGTTTGTCCATAAAAATCGTTACGGCTGTCGTCGTCGTCGGCGACCGTGCAGTGCGCAGCGTATAGGTATAATGTGTACATATACATATAGCATTGGTATATAAACATATACCTACCTGTAGCCTGCCTACCTACCGCCGAACTGACGATTTCTATACGGCTGGCCACCGCCACCGAAACCGGGAAGCCGGCCACACAGCGATACGCGTCGGTCGTGTAATATCTATATTATATTATACTGCTGTATATTACGGGACGATACTGTGCGCGCGAGAACAGCACACAGGAACGCACGCGAGCATACTTCCGGCGACCGGAACCAGCGAATAACGACAGTCGTGTACAGAAATATATGTCGCTTTGTAGTTTATTTTGTGTACCTAAATAATAGTATATAATGTCATTATAAATTTTGCTCAATTATTAAGGATATGCCTTGTATGCATAGGTAGATACAATACGAATATAATACAATATAATATAATATAAAATATTATGATAATTCGTGTATTTATGATTTTATCAAGGAAGAAGTGTATATAGATAGATATATCGATGTAGAAATCAAGAAAACATACCCGTGAACTTTGAATCCTCCTTATAACTGTTACATAACGCATAACTAGGTACCTATAACATTAGCAAATGTAGGTAAGCGTGTTCAGCCAAAACATTTAATTAGCTAAATACTATTTAGAGTTCATTTTAAAGCGAATCACTACTTTAGAAGCATTTTTAAACTAAATTGTAATTATTATTATATAGCCATGTAGGTATACTATTTTATTACTATTAAGTAAATCTAATGAATAAAAACCATAAATTGTAAATTTGGACTTATCTATTGTAAAAACTAAAAATATAAAAATAATTTTAAATTTTTCTTTAACAGTTATAACTTACATTAAAATATTAAACAAAAAACTTACCAGAACATATTGCACTTCTGATACTATTACCTTTCAATTTGATACAATATAATAATATAATATCAAAACTATCATGAGAATATCAAAATATAGTATCTTCTTGGCATCTGCATTACGCCTATACCTAAATGTATACATAGGAACTGTATAATATCAATATGTTATGTGCTTGTATAAGACGGCTACGAACGGTAATATTGGGGGAGGGCAGTGTCTGGGAATATTAACAATTTTGTACTGATGTAAGTAATTTAATATAGGTAAATATTTAATTTTTATGTTCAATATAGTTAGGTATGTACTTTTTCTACATCTCGGTGGTACCTACCTATACGGGGGCATCCCATTTCGTGTCACCTACAATAAACAAACCATTAATATGAAATATTAATAAAAGAAAAATACTAAAATAATAATTTACGACTACCGTGACAATAATAGAACAGAACAGCGAAGATAACAAGGCGTGTTCTTCAGAAACGACGGAGAGTGCGATATTTTAGTATTTTTTTTTTATTTAGAACTTAGAGGTGATTGCATAAAGTACATACTATGTTACTATGTATAATATATTATATTATTATCATAACAATGGGTGAAAAATAATTGCCAAGTCTATCCCTCGACTAACTTCGACTTTTCCGGGGGCGACGACGCGAAGTCTTATTACAGTAGACGCACACATGCCACTACGCTGTCGCCACTGTGCGCGAGTACGGTCATCGCGTCACATTATTATATTATAAAGTGTCGACGACGGTCATCGCTGCCGAGAGATGAAGATGCGAACTTGTGTGCACCGCGCGCCTGCTTGTGTCTGTGTGTGTTGTGCGTATAGTGTTGGTGTGTGTGTTGGTCGAGTCGAGAGACCGCGGCGGCGGTTGTGTCTCGCAGGCGCCTTTACAACACGCCGCGGCTTGGGAGGTAGCCCGCGCACCAGTCCGTGTGACCACCGCGAAGAAACCGGTTTAATCCCGGGCGGCCGCCGATACATCCGTATAGAGTGGTCCTCCGCGCAGTCATCGTGCACGTTCGTCCCGCCGCCGAGTAGTATATAGATGCATGACCGCCGCTGCCGCCACCGCTGCGCTCCTCTCTCGCACCGCACCCGGTGCCGCCGTCGCACTTCGCGCAGTCAGTACTCAGTACGTCGCTAACCGCACCGAACGTCACAGCTCGCGGTCGATCGTCGTCATCACGCACCGGTGTTAGTCGTCGTCGTCGTCGTCGTGTTGTTTTGTTGTAGCTTTTAATACTTTGCGCGCGACCGCCCTTCCCCGTCAACACATATCCCAATCGATAATGCCGTACGCCGCTGCCACGATTGTTTCGGCGATATCGTCCGGATAGAGGAGGTCCCTGCCAGTCTCTTCCAGTGATAATATTGTAGACTGTACATAGGTATTACATAAGACTACCGATAAATCCTTCGCCGCCGCGTGTGCGTTTGTGTAAATGTTTGTGAACCGTCAGCGGAACCAACTCGGTAGCGCAGTCGTAACCATCATCGTCGGACGCACTAGGAGGCCCAGAACGATCCCACCGGGACACTCGTTCTAAGGTAATAACCGACGATTATAATATTCGCTTATCTGATATAATAGGTATATTATAATATGGGTACCTATTAATTATGTTATATAATATGCTCGCGGGAATCGTGACGATAACTTCGCACGGCGACGGCGCGATTACGACACATCGTAATACTCGATTCGCAAGAGTGCAGATTATGTTTTACACTTACCACCTACATACTATATTAATACTTACTATCCACTATAAGAGTCGGTTCAACGCGATTATTGGCTCTGTCCAAAACGAAGTATAAAAATAATAGGCTATGTACTCATTGGCTGTAAAATTTGACATTTCGGGCGACGTGTTCAAGGGTTTTTACTGTTGAAAACTATCGCTTACCATCATCTCGAATCGAATATGGTTTTGTACCGCGTGTTCGATCGTAAGTAATGGATTTTCATCGTATCCGTTCGCCGCAGCTTCCGTATATTATATATATACGTACGTGATACCCTTAGGGGTAATCGACACTTAGATTTCCGCGTGCAGTATATCATGACTGTTGGCTTTTTTTCCTTGTACATCCGTCCATTATAATACCGTTTTAAAATATATAATATTTTCGTTAAGTAATTTGACATTTTCACCGCCGTTTTCTGGGACGCGCATGTGTGTGATATTTCAAACCTCGCTAGCGTTTTGAAAATGTCATATCATTCGAGAGTTCATGCTTCATGTTTATATTCATATATTATAGATTACCTGACCATCGTTTTTCGACCAACTGGCGATATTATAATGTCAGTGTATTGTGTTTAATGTATAGTCGCTCTGAAATCTAGTTTTAGTTTATATTTTTTTTCTTATTTGTTACGATGACTATATGATGCGTGTCTAATCCAGAGTCTGTTATATAGTTTCTTTTTTAAATTATGATTATTATTATAAGGTTTATTGGCCAAAAATCAAACTGCCTTACTTTAATTTCATCTCATTTTAGATTTTTAACGCTGTTGGCAGTAATAACTGTTAAACTTTCGTTTTAAAGTAATAAAATATCTAGTTACAATCTATCGCTAAATTTTTTATCTACTTAAAATAATAAGATTTTGATTAAAATCGTGTCGATTTAAAAAAATTACGTTAACCAAGTGGTTTGAATTTATAATATATGAGTTATTGTAAAACTATATTACATTTACTTTAACTGGTTCATGTTTATTTTATAAAAGAAATAGCTTATTTTGAAAAATTACAATCATTTTAGGTACCTAACTATACGCTCAATAAATACAGTTATTTAATAATCCCTAAATAATTTGAATATAGTGTTCAACCAATGATATGGCATTATGGCTTATGAAAGTTATTTTAATGGTTCAAAATTTCGATCGCAAACGAGGTATAGAATATTAATATGTTCATAGTTCATACTGCATCCTGAGTTAAAAAGGAATTTCAAGAATGTAAAGTTGTCCAACGCTTTCCTAAAGGTATATACATATAATAATAATTATTATGCACACACTACCTATATAATATTATATACGTATATACTATCCTTAGGTCTTACTAAAATATCGTAGAGCAATCGATATTATACGAAACATATATTTACTAAACCTTATATCTTAGCAATGTGTAGAATCTGTATACGGCGCTATAGTATACTATAGTAGTTAATGCGTTATATCGATATAATGTGCTAGGTCACCTTTTCCTTATACATAATATCTCAATTGTCTGAGAATACGAAAATGTTTTAACCCTCTATCTCGGCGGTTGCATCGCTGAAATAAGACAATGCCGAAACAATGCTGAACCATGGACACTTTATATAAGGTACCTATACTATACCCGCCGGCAAAATCGAAGCTCAAACTAGTTTCCAGTCTACGAAAAGGGAATTTAAAATAATGCATAATATAATAGTTATGGGATCGACTGTGTACTTAGTCGTAATTCGGTGGAACGTATATAATATCATAATAATAATAATATATATAGGTACGAGCCTATCGTATTGAACATATTATCCACGTCGTGTGACTTGTAATATAACAGACATACATTGTTTCATCGCGTGTTTAATTTTAAATTAATTTTCGGCATAAGACATATGATATTGTGTGTGGGCATTTACTTTGATTCGGACAAGAAGTTGTCAAAATCGTTCGTATATAATATTATTATTATTTGACGGCACGGTGTCAATGAATATATTAGAAATTTCGAATTTGTATATAGATATGTGTATAGTTACGATTGTATTGGTAATATATACATGTATAGGTACACACACACAATATCACTAATAGTAATTAATAGGATATATCCATTTTTGCCGGTTTGGTTGAAGGTATTGTTTATATTGTAATTATAATAATTGTGTCGTTTTGGTTTAACGGTTGGTAATTATATGGTCCGTCAGTACGGCGGCGGCCAACCCCAAATTTCTTACGTTCTCCGGGCGCCGCCGAGTGGAAATAATAATAATCACAATAAGCGCACGCTAATTTACGAATATGTTAAGTACATGAACACGTGAGTTTGTGATGTTTTCAAAAAGCACGAACTATATTATAATATTTCCCTCCATAGTCCATACTCGTTAGTAACGTACCTACATATTATTATAGGTAAAATGTACGGCGCCGACGCCATTCCGGTTTTGTTCTAAATAAAGTCATTAAAAACAATAAAGCCATTATTTATACAAAAAAAAACCAGTTTACCCAGACCCGGTAGTTCGCAACCCCTCAATTGTTAGATACCGGCCTATACGATACAGTATATATTATATACACCTAGAAAACGATAATTAAATGATATTCTTAATTTTATTTTTTAACATAATATAGGTAGTTAGGTTTACTCGCTTACTGCACTGAATAATTTTTTGATACATTTGCTTTTAAATGCCCTGCAAGAGATTTTATAAAATAATATTGTATTGTTTTTCATCTGTGAATAATTACAATAATTGATTCAATGTTTATCACCGTGTACGATATTGATATGACGTTAAAATACATTATTTAACAGTAACGACTTGTATGGTTAATATGCGTAAATATACTCTTTGGTACGAAAAATGCTGTTTCAATATTGAGTAATTCGAAACTCTATATTATGATGAGCTATAAAAAAATAAACACAACACAAATACAATTCTAACATAGCTATTGTAGGGGTATTTAAAAGTTTAAGGAATTTCTTTTTATGCTTTACGGCATTCGTGTTATTCTCGGAATGCAAAGAAATTATTATATATTTATCATTTTTGAATTCTTAATTCATTTTCTACCGCTTGTTTTACTTATCGCATATTGCATAAACATTGTTTTTAGTTCCACCATGCTAATGTTTTCGTTTGGATTGACACGAGAATAATTAAATTTATAATTTGCACATTCCCTCATTAAACTTGGACATTTTCCTGACATTTTGTGGTTGTAAGGTGTCAAACGCCGTTTTCTATACTATTAAGGTAAAGTGTTCGTTACGGATTCCCTAAAGCTGAATTTAAATTAATTTTGTATGTATTTCAACATTCAGAACCTTTTTCTGAGCCAATAAGTATAATAGTATTAGTATATAATATGTCTTGGTCATACGTCATTCGGTCATTCTAGTAATAAATTTAAGTATGATTATTTGCTGAACACACTATTATGTGTATGTACAATCTATATACATTATAATAATGGTATTGTAAAAAAGTGCTAATATATTCTTAAACATTTCCGCGACGTCATTTCGCCATTTCGGTGCTTGTTTGCTGAGTTGAGCTTCAATATAATCGTCTTATAATATATTTTATATCTTTGTACTCGTCTGGAAATCCTGTTTTTGTCATTTACCGCGTCGGACATTAAAAACCAATAAAGGAGCCGAATAAATGTGGTTTTAGCACGTAGATAAATAATATATTTAATATAAATTATAATAGGTATACAGAGTGTAACAGGAAGACTTGAAAAAAAATAAATATGCTACTTAAACGTTTGACAATAATTGTGAAAATTGTATGAATAATAAATAATTTAAGAAATATACTCATGTCAAGAAATTCCCAAAAATAATATTTTTAAAATAGTTATTACGTTCTAAATTAAATTAGTTACCTACACTCATAAAAATATTGATATTTTAAAAATGTTTAAAGAATAAGCTATTAGACTTATATAAATGTCTTACCAAAAAAAATTGAAACAAATTTAAAATTATTTATTTTCAGTATTAAAAAATAAAATTGTTTTTTATATTATTTTTGTAGCGCAAGTGACTATAAATTAAATATAAAAGTAAAATTTAAAAATATTGATTAGAACAAAAGCTTTTTCATCTGTCAGGTCTTCATCCTGCTGTTACACTCTGCATGTTACTCTTATATATACACATACAGACACATTCACATATATTTTGTATTGGTTCATGGCTTTGATATGGCGATTTTAGAGGATA
>WHPZ01563197.1:0-19069 GCA_016617965.1 Macrosiphum rosae
TAACTATTTTAGTTATTTTGTTGTGATTGTATAATATTATTCGTGGGTACTTGAAACTTCTAAAGTACACTATTATATATCTATGATAGTATCAGGGTTTGTTGCTTATGTATAACGCGTTATAAGTACCTAATAGATATTGTGATATGATTAATTTGGAATTTATTATAGGTCATTTTTTTTTAATACCATAGATAAGTATATAATATATCTTTTACCTAGACTGACATACCGTCTCCGCTCAGAATCGTTTTTCTTATACAATGATATTATATCATTGAATTCAAATTTAATACTATCCATTATACAGTAACCCACGTGTAAATCTACTGTACAGCAGAGCACCTTTTGTGTGGATTTATTATGTCGCACGACGGCCGCACGCGTCACACGGCTGAATGTATATATTGGTCATGTGGCTATAATTGTACATAATATAACACATAATAATACATGACGATAATTATTGATGGGAGTATAGGTATAATAATAATAATATGACCTATGGTACAGTATGGCTAGGTCGGGGGTGTTAATTGCTAAGGACACGTTGGAGATGGCTGTTGTGCACCAATAATATTATATACAGGATGATTTATACCCTTCTTTGAGGAAAAACAAAACTGCGGTTGTTTGTACTATAAAAATAGTAGGATTGACTGCGCATTACAGTTGTTATAAGGTTAGTCGGATTTACTAAAATATCATAGGCAAGTTATTATAGTTAATCGAACTGAAATATGCTATTTTAACTATATTTTTTATTATTCCATACGTCATTAACATTTAAGATGGTCTACCATAATAATTTTATTTTAATTAAATTTTCGCAAGCTACTACTGTAGTCTATACATCGTATTATATTTTTTTTCATTTTGATAAATAATGTTTTACATTGAAACTTAAAATAAGAATAATTAAAAACTAAAAAATGAATAACTAAAAATAATTTTAAAAAAGAGTACACAGGCATTTATTGTTTTCTCAATCTTATAAATGTACAACATGGCAAATTTTACGTTCACAATTATAATAACACATTTTCGTTTGTAATTTCTAAAACTAGAGTGGATTTAGGTATACAATTTAAAAGTAAGATTATTATCTATATTGAATCTATCGGAGGATTTTATTGATATTATAATTATTAAGTAATAGTTATGATCATTTTAAAATGTATAAAAAATGTACAGTTGCTGTTGGTGTTATTGCGTTTGATGCAATTCGTAAATAAAACGATATACTTAAATATTATCTGTATTATATTTAGAAATGTATTTTATATATACATACCTGTACTTGACTACTCAAGTATGTATACCAAATACCAATAATATATGTCTGCACTCAAGTGAGTAGGTATGTGACGAACATTTTTTTTTGCCAGATCATTGTGCATTTATGCTGTTGCCGCCGCTTTTGTCTGGTACACATGTATCAAGTTGACTAAGTAATACAATTAACAAAAATAATATGACAAAACAAAATAATAATAATTCATTAATACATAAGTATTTATTTCTTTTTTTCTTTTTAGTGTGGTTATAAAATATACAAACAGTATCTTTAAAATTCCAAAATGTTCTCTAGAAATGAAAAAGTTTGGCAAGTGGGTGTCACTCTGCTGTACAGTAGGTTACAAGTGGGTCAATGTAAGCGGTAGTGTTAAATTTGAATTCAATGATATAATATCATTGTATACGAAGAACGATTCTGAGCGAAGACAGCCTATGATATTACTAAGTATATTTTACTAAGTAATTTGTTAACCTACTTACATAGAACCTTGTTTTAAATTTTCAATCCTTAACTATATATAAGTTTAACATTTTATAAATTCAAATTCATTTTTAAAATTTAAATTTGATAAATATTGTCAAAATACAAAATTTAAATGATTACAAAAACATTTGTGACTGTATTTTTAATATTTTTCAATTGCTATTGTAACTCTAAAACAAATTACATTTTCACTGGTTGTTTATATTTGCATTTCCTATACACGATAAAATTTTCAAAATAATTTCGTTTATTTTGAACTGTTAGGGACATTTTCAGTTTCCAATTTTATTAGTTTTTTTTCCTATGAATATTAATAAAACTTTATTTGTTGAGTAAAAATACTTGAAAATGTAATACAAGTCTCCTACTATATTGTTACAATAACATTTGAAAAATATTAAAGATCCTTAGTCACAGGTTTTTTTGATAAGCATTTAAAGTTCAAAAGTTGACAAAATATGGAAAAATCACGAAAATTAGCAAATTATTTTGAGTTGAGAATTCATAAAAAATTTTCTTTTTAAATCTAAGATTTGAAAATTTAATACAAGATTACTCATAAGTTTATCTACCTTTATCAAACAAAAAATGTCTACATGCAATTCAAATTAAATTTTTATGAGCGTTTGAAGTTCATGTTTTTACAATATTGGATATTCACTTGATTTCTCATGTAGCGGTTTTATTATTTTATTGTTATTCAAAAACGAACAACTGTAGATACTAGATACATGACAATTTTACTGAATGTTTATATTTTCATTTTCTTTACACCATAAAATTTTGACTCTTTTTGAGCTGTTTACGGACATTGCCAATTTTAAATTTTTTTTAGTTTTTTTATATATAATATATACAAATGGACATTTTCAGTTTCCAATTTTATTAGTCTTTTTTCTATGAATGTCAATAAAACTTATTTTGTGTCTGTGTACACGATAAATAGTCGAAATATTGCTTCGATTTTCAACTTCAGTATCTTGTTCGATGGGAAAGTGAATCTTG
The DNA here is from genome assembly GCA_016617965.1 of Macrosiphum rosae. Lineage (NCBI taxonomy): Eukaryota > Metazoa > Arthropoda > Insecta > Hemiptera > Aphididae > Macrosiphum > Macrosiphum rosae. The sequence goes on from WHPZ01563197.1 coordinate 2,789, forward strand.
TTGGTGTATTGGGGAGGTCAAAATACCTATACCCATTAATGTTTAAAAGCGCCGAGAAAAACCAGCCATTTATAAACAAAAATTTCCATCTTAAATCTCAAAATCACTGTTTGATAACCTCTCTGGGTTGGACCTCTTATTATACCTCTTTTTGCTACAAAATGTAGAATATTATATAATTAACTTTTTCACCAAGTTGTAATATATCTTCGTAGGTAACAAATTGCATCGCAATCGGATGAACGGTTTAAGAATTATTAAAGGACACAAGACACAGACAAACATTCATTTTTATATATAAACAGATTATATTTATTTAACACCACGCTTTTATAATATTATAATGAAGACCCTTAGAAATTAAGTATGAATTTATCGCTAAGACAATAGAGCCGAAAAAAAATTAATTATTTATGTTGTCATAATGATTTAAACTTAGATTAAAACGATGATGAACTATAATATACGATTATTTGTGTAATTGTATTATACCATTGTAGTGCTATAAAATAAACTAGTATTTATAAACAATGATTATATGTATAATGAATAGTATATATATATATTATATATATAGACATATCGTATATTCTACATTAATTATAAAGTCTATTGCAGCTGTTTACATATAATTAAAACACATATTATACCGCTACAGTTAATCTTAATAACTTAATAGTTAATAGATATTTTAAAATTGAAATTTACTTCGATATTTTTTATAGTTTGTTCTTCAAATTTTAATATGGATATCGCTGGTTTGACTAGTTAGTTTAACTGGAATTGGAGTAATCAATTTGTAATGTCCTTATGCGGGTTATTTATTTATGAATAAAATGAGGACTTTATGCACTAAAAAAACTTTAATCCATCTCTATGTTCCATACAATTTTTCAGAATATATTATTATTATACTTATCTGTATTCTGTATTACTATTACGTCTAAAATAACACATTTTTTAGTAATAATGACAGTCGTGTAAGTTATACGGTGCAACAAAAGAACTACCTATTGTTAATAGTTTTTTGGTGCTAATATTCAATGATTTAATCTGCTATTTCTGATTATATAGCCATATAGGTTTCTAACTACAATTGTTCATCTTATTTTCCTATAATGTTTGGAAGTACCTTAATATTTTCCTTGAAGAAAACTAAAGTGTACAAAAAGTAATACGTACCTAACAACTTTAAAAATCAGATATTTAGTTTAGTCTATCAACTAGATGGGTAAGTGGATGTCGCTCTGCTATACAGTAGGTTACAAATGGGTCAGTGTAATGGATGGTGTTAAATTTGAATTCAATGATATAAATATATAATATCATTGTATAAAAAAACAATTCTGAGCGAAAACCGTCAGTTAGCATATGATATTACTAAGTACTACTTTGATGATAATAAGATCAAGACGCTGGAAAATGGTTGGACATGCCGAGGAGAATTGCATAATGTAATATTAGAGTGTATGATAGAAGGAAAGAAAACTGCATTAGTATAAATTTTGTCAATTGTGCCTATGTATTTTTTATATTTTTTAACTGCAATTGTAACTATATATCAGGAGATTGTATTAAGCTTTTACACTTTTTGGCCCAACAGATAAAACTTTATTGATATTTATAGAATAAAAATTAAAAAAATTGAAAACTTAAAATGTCCGTAAACAGCCTAAAAAGAGTCAAAATATTTTCAAAATTGTATGGTGTATAGGAATAGCTAATATAAACATTCGGTGAAATTTTCATGTATTTACAGTTATTAGTTTTTGAATTACAACAAAATAAGGAAATCACTACATGAGAAATCGAGTGAATATCCAATGTTGTAAAAATTTGAATTTCAAACGCTCATAAAAATTTAATTTGTCTTTCTTATATACATTTTTTTTTTGATAAAGGTAGATAATCTTATAAGGAATCTTGTATTACATTTTGAAATCTTACTCGAAATAATTTGCAAATTTTCTTCATTTTTACGTATTTATAGTCAATATTTGAACTTTAAATGCTTATAAAAAAAATTGTGACTATGGATTTTCAATTTTTTTCATCTGCTTTGAAACAATATATTATGAGCCTTACAGCCCCCTCCCCCATTGCCCCTATTATTATAACTTTAAAAAAAATATATTTATCAAGTTTCAACTGTCAACTATAGTAAGCAAGACGTAAATTTCATATATGTCTTACCAGAATGAATTCATTTTTGAAAAAACAATATATTTGCATACCAATTTTACTAAAATTATATGTAATTTTTCGGTAAAAGTATGAACTTCTCGTATGAAAGACCTTGTATGGCTCGTATTAAATTTTCTAGCCTTAACTGTACACATAATATTTTATACGTTTTGAACTACAAATTAACTGTGGTTTTGACGAAATTCGAACTTTAAATGCTTATAAAAATGACTATGACGCCTATGTTAATATTTTATAGCTATAATAAAAACAAACGTATTATATTGTTAAGATTTTTGACCGAATAAATAATTTTTTATTGACATTTATGGAAAAAAAAAATTTTTAATTAATCGATTACAATTCAAGTGAGGACGGTATAACCAAGCTGGTTACCAAACAATTTTAACAAATTTTCATTTTTTTTCTTTAATTATTTTAAAAAGTACTGAGCATTTTCAATTTCGAACTCCTAGTCCTAGCAGTACCAACTAGATCCAATTTGCTTCCAAAAATATACATCGGACATCGAAGTTTATGATCAGAGCATTTTTTCTACCAGAAAAGTTGAGAAGTTACAAACATTTTAAAATACATCAAATAAACGTCTGAAATTATTAGACTGGACAAAAATTAAAATGAAATTGTAACTTATTTTCAAGCCCCCCCAACCCCTCAATGAAAAATCCTGCGCACGCCCATGTTACCGACAATTAATATACTTTGGAAGAAATATATCATGGAACAAAAAACAGCGACCCCGGTCGCGGTCTCACTATCATCATTATCATATTGTTATGCGTACACAACAAATTATTCGTGTTTACGGTTTAATTACCACCCGCAACTTACAACGGTACACGGACTCGTTAATCTATGCCGCATTCATTGCCGAGTTTCATATTCGTAACAGACGTTTGAGAATTTTATTGTAGTTCATGATTTTTCATTACTATTAATTATATAATCACGTAGGCGTGTACTAGGTACGTATTTTGTAAAATCAATGTGCGTTCATACGATTATGTTCGTGATATTAATATTGGGCCATTCGGTGTTTTGATTTTTGTTCAGATTAATTTCCACTCCCAGAGTCCATAATTGCCGCACCAGTCGAAACATGGACAGGATTATCGAGATATCGTCAGTGTTTGTTGATCTATTTAACAGCTCGGCCGGCAACCAAGCCTCCACTGACGAAGCTGATTTGCCGATTCCCGTACAACTTCAGGAGATAACCGAAGATTATATACAGAAAATCTTGACTGCATGCTGTAGTCAACAAGCTGCAGGTACCCCGGGATTTCAGAGCGGGTCGGTTGTTGGTTCATCAGGATTGCGCGTTAATGAATTTAAGCCCAGTAAGTATAACAGCATCATAATTACCAATAAAATGTAATTATTGTAAGTACCTACCAGGTATTGGTTTATAGACATAATTTTGTTTGGGTTTTTTCAGATCTTGACTGGTTCAATTGTACAAAACCTTTATTATTCAATAAAGATCTTAAAGGCAAACTTGTTCTACTGGATTTCTTCACTTATTGCTGTGTGAATTGTTTGCATATACTACCTGTTCTACATAGCTTACAACAGCGTTTTACGTGTGAAGATGGTTTGGTGATTGTAAGTACAAATGTTCAATACTGCTTATTAAAAGAAAAGATCATGAATATTGTGAAATACCTATCAAGTGACTATCAAACATTAATTTTTTTTTTATGAGCTTGTATTATTTATTCCCTACATAATAATCATTGGTCTATAATCATTACTACAATTCTACATCTAAAAAATGTATATTAATCTCAGAATGTAATACACTATGCTCTATTCGGAATAAGAACAGGCTTTAGCAGCTACCAGTTTTTCTTCCAAGATGCCCATGCACACAACTCGCCCGCCGAAGCCTGTTCTTATTCCGAATAGAGTATAGGTTTAACTTTCTGATAAAATTGCTGGTAAAATATGTTAATTCTAAAGTCTTAGACTTGATCAATGTTTGGATGCATACCGACTTAGTCCCAATAAAACCTTTTTGACTCCCTTGAAATTTAAAATATAATTCTAATTGAGTCCATGTTTAAATACTATATGAGACCTGTCAAAGCTTAAAAAATAACAACTTCCTTTCCATTAACTCACCATCTCAGACTTGTCTGTAACAAAAAATATCTATATTTATTTTTACTTATTTTATTTTTTGTGTTAATTTTGAAATAATTGTTTTATATGTGTGACATATTATTTATAATATAGTTGTACTTGAAATATTGGGTAGTAATTAAATTGAATTTCTTATATTGGTAAAAATGTATGAGATAAACTTACGTTTATTGATTTTATATTATACTCTATTAGTATATTTTTCGTTTACCAATCGTGGATCAATTGGTGTAAATTATAAATTTTGTTTTAACCAGGAAATCAGTTAGTATATTATTTCTTTCCTGATTAGAGACCCTATTAGTATGCACCGTAATGTTCATTTACAAATACCGAATTAATTTAAATTACGTTAATATACTGAAAAGATTGATGCTTGGACATATACTCTGTTCAAAATGAAAAACCTAAACGGCGGCCGTTGCCGCTACTGCGCAAAGGTGTGGCTTTGTTTCGTGGCAGCGCCCAATAGGTTAGGTAGCTAATTGAAAATCGTTTTATTTTTATGTTTTATCACATTTTTATTTGATACCAATAAAGCGTCTATTATACTGAGCGAATTTACTCGCTATTCATTGGCGAACAAAGTCGCGCGTGTGTGAGCGTGTAGCGACCTGTCCAATTACATTGAATAATTAAATTTGCTCGCTCGCTCGCTACCAGTCACTACTAGCGATTTTTCCAGCTAGGCGGTTTTACTCGCCGGAGTGTAAAAACACCAGCGATTAGGGACCAAAGTAGCCCGGCCGTCAACTTTAATCGCGGCCGAGCAGCGAGTATTCAACATGCGGCGAGTAAACAACTAGACCGATTACATTGAGCAACTTTAGTTGCATCGAGTTAATTCGCAGCGATTAGCGAGTAAATTTGCTCAGTGTAATTTACGCTTAATTTTGTGTGAATATTACATTTAAGTCTTAAAACAATACTGCATTTGTCTAACGTGGTATGGAAATCTTTACATAATATAAGGTGTATTGAAAACTATAGAAATCATTCTATTTACATATTTTTTTTTTTTGTTATTGAATTTCATTTTTAACTATATAACAACAAATTAGTTTAATTATTTAGGTTCTAATGAATTAAGATAGCAATGGTTTTATTAAATTAAAGGTTTTGATTTTAATAAGAATTAATTGAGTAGTTCAATTTCTTTAAAAATGTTAATATTATGTGTAGTAAATTTTATAAATTTAAATATTACATAAAAGTTAGTCAAATGTTTAATCTTAAGTCTTTTAAAATAAAACATTAACACTGTTTATAATACATTATTTTAATGTATTATAAGAATACATAAAATCTTGCAATTTCCAGCTTTGCTGATGTATGTTAATTTAACAATTGTTAATAATCTTTGCAGATTGGTGTGCATAGTGCAAAATTTCCAAATGAACAACAATCTGTAAATGTACATCATGCTATTCAGAAGTATTCAATTGAACATTGTGTTGTAAATGACACAGATGGTACAATGTGGAATGATTTAGCTGTATGCTGTTGGCCTACTTTAGTACTCATTGGTAATATATAATTAATTGTAAACCACAAAAATATATGTATATATAATTAAGTACAAAAAAAAAAAAAAACAAGAATGTTATTGTTAATGAGTAATTGTGATAATAATTTTATTTAAAGGACCTAATGGTGAACCCATGCTTGTGGTTCAAGGAGAAGAATTTCACTCACAACTATTACCCACGTTTATTGAAACAGCTTTACAAATTCTCCGCCAAGCATCTATGATAAGCTCACATTACATACCAGAAATTGTTCCAGGCCGTACAACTTTACAGTCATTAGCTACAAGCAAACAGTCATCTGTTACAAAACAACATCTACTTTATCCTGGTAAGGTGTTTGCATACACTAAAAAATTGAAGAAGAGGAAGAATAATGGGAATGAAACTTTAAACAGTTCTAATTTAAATTACCGACATAATGGTAAAATATTAATAGCTATTGCTGATAGTGGCCACCATAGAATAGTGATTAGTACTGTACAAGGTCGTGTTAAGGTAATATATTTATAAACTTATAATATAATGATTTATTAATAGAAAAATATAAAAATATTACCTACATAAATAAAATTTTTTTTTTAATTTTTAACAGCATGTCATTGGTGGCGGTGGAATTGGTCTTTTTCCATCTACTACTAAGAAAGGATTCAAGGATGGAAATTTCACAGAAGCTTTGTTTCACAGTCCTCAAGGCATATGCTTCCAAAATGCTCATATTCTATTTGTGTGTGACTCAGAAAATCATGCTATTCGTATGGTAACCTTACTAAGCCTTCTATGAAGATTTTTGATATTTCTAACATAATTAAAATTAAAAAACGAAATTTACCTTAACTAACTTATTTACAGATTGATTTAAAAGAAAAGACTGTTAAGACTGTAGCTGGCAATGGGAAAAAAGGCCATGATAAATATGGAGGCCAAATGTGGAATTCTCAAATCCTGAATACCCCTTGGGATGTAGTATATTACAAGCGTAAAGCACGTCCTCAATATCAACAGCAATACACACCACAACCATACACACCAAATCAAAATTATCAACAACTACAACAGTCTACTTCTGGACCAACACCATCCCCAGTGCGCTGTTTATTGATTGCAATGGCTGGTTTGCATCAAATATGGGCCCTTTATTTAGATAAGACAAGCACCAGTACTTGCTCAAGCATGAAATCAAAGTAAGAATCATATCATCTTAATATTTAATAATGAATTGAATCTTCAACTGTATATTATATTATAACTAGGGCTGGGAATGTAATGCCCTATAAAACTCTAAAAAATGCTTTAATGCCCTAAAAATTCTATCATTTAGTGTTATATAAAAATATATAAATTTATATAAAACTCGCGTTGGTGTGTAAAATCTTAAAATAAAATTTCAAGTTTGAATTTTGAACCCAAAAACTCCAAAAATGCCCTAAAAACCTTATAATGCCCTAAAAATTAAGAAAATTACATTAAAATAAAAAATTGTCAAAAAATGCAAGATAAATTTTCTTATTCTCATTCAAAAGTACATGTTACGGATTTGTGACCAGTAAGAATCGCCCAGCAACCTCGGGAAAAAAATTAAAGGTGCATCGAAATCCTAGCCCTAATTATAACAAACAAATATACTTGTATACAATGCTAAACCATTTTACAATTTATTATCAGTTTTAATTATACATCTTACCTATGGTATGTACCTGTGTTGGAAATAATATGGAATAGTTACGATACACGAGTATATCTATTTATTGGATATGTGTTGTGGTATATTTCTGTGCCACTATTAAACTAAAAATTAAGTAATTTAGTAATAGATATACAAAAAAATTAATACATTTTATAATAAATATATAAATTTTTTTGAGTGAAAATTAACTGGAAATTATAATAATTAATTAAAATTTTAGATGGTGTTCCAAAGGATTATGCACTATGGTGGCCGGAACAGGCAAAGAAGAAAATAGAAATAATTCTTACAATGGTCAACGTGCTTCTTTTGCTCAACCCTCTGGATTATGTTTAACTAAGCCATCGTCTCGTATTGGGTCTGGATCAAATGGGTCCGATCCTTCTTTATATATTGCTGATAGTGAAAGTTCATCAATCAGGCGTATGTATTTAGATTCAATGGGAAAATATAGGGTACTGAATGTAGCTGGCGGAAGTCCTGATCCAACCGTGAGTTGTTTCAAATTTTGTATTGAGAATTTGTTTGAACAAGTAGCCTTATTTAAATAATTTTATGTATATTATACCAACATTTTGCATCTACATTAGTTAAAACTTCTAAAAATGTAAGAACTCTAATTTTATAAGTAATATACATATATTTTATAGGATCTTTTCAGCTATGGTGACATTGATGGTGGTGCTGGTGCCAATTCACGTTTACAACATCCAATGGATGTAGCATGGAATCATAAACGTAACATTCTGTATGTAGCCGATTCATACAACCATAAAATTAAATATGTTACTGGGTTATCGGACAGTCATAAGCAAAATCACTATAATAACGGTGGTGGAAACACAACAACTGGGGGCATTCCTGGCTCTACGGGTGGATCTGTACACACATTACCATTACCTGTTAAGGTGTGTCTCATATTATATAAGATAAATAATTACTATAATATTGACTGAATATTTTGTAAGCTTTTAAAATGTAAATTTCCCCAGTCACACCAGACTTTTTGAATTGAAACTTTAATATCTATGTTGAATTCATTTTATATTGGTTAAAAAAAATTTTAAATAAATAATATTCAATATAGCCATAGGTACAAAGTTGTGAATATATTTATGACAAAATAACAATAATATTAACACAATATTTCATTTTCGAACAAATTATTATTATTATTAATTAAAAATAACATAGGTATCATTAAATAATCATTTATGTTATGCATATAAGTTTTTTTTTTTGAACTTACACACAACTATGGCTATTTATAATTTTGTAAGGTGTTTACGGTTGGTTGAGGAACATGTGTATGTTGAGAAATTGTCACTGAAAACCCGGGTGGTCATCCATCCGGGAACTAGCCACATCGGTTGTTTCTAGACCTCACAATATTATTAGTGACTGAATCCAACTACCGAGCCACACCAGGCCCGAATATAAGTTTTATCTTATTTTAAATTTTAAAAGTTTAACTTAGTTATCGATTTTTCTAAAATTGAATATAGAAAGTGTGTAAAATAAATAATATTAATTATATCTTTATATTTTACAGTTAAATGAACCCAATGGATTGCATTTTATTGAAAACCCTCAAGATGGATCCAGTCTATTATTGATTGCTGATACAAATAATCATTCTGTTTGGGTGTATAACTTTGATACTTATGTTATTAAAAAGGTAAAATAATACACATTAAGTCCAACAAACATCTAAATATTTTATCTTAACTATATTTTGAATTTGTATAGTGATAGTAGTATTAATCATTAATATTTTTATTAACAAAATTAGCTACAATTGGAATTTCCAAAAATTCTTGAATCATCGCCATCAAATGTGGTTGGAACAGCCCAAATTAGATTAAATAGACGGACTGGAGGGCAACTTATGTTACGCGGACGCGTTACCCTAGGAAGCAGTTCTGGAACTGAAGTGTTGCAAACTCTAGAAGATCAACCACATTTGAATTGGACCCTTCAACTACCAGGTATATTTTATCATATAAATCAAGTTACTGATTTCACAATAACTTATATTTTAAGCCAAGAAATCAGATAAAATAAAGGGAAATATGCAGATATTTGAGCTTAAGTGTAGGAATTACATTCTAAATAATGAAACAAAAAAAAAATATTGCCACTAATAATGTACTAGGAAATACATTTATTTTTAAAATTACGTACATCATGTATGTACTTATTTAATTTATGGATAATTATGTATCTTATTTTTGAGTAACTACTCTTGATACATACTTAAGTGTAAAATGTTTAAATCATATTTAAACATGGCTGCATACTCATATATTTTAAGAAGTTATATTACCAAGTTTTTGGTTTATTAATTAAGGAGCCCCGCTACTGCCTTCAATTGTAGCTTAAAATATCTAAAGTATTGACATTATTAAAGTTAGTAAACATTGTCCAATTTTGATTCTGAAAAAAAATTTGAACTCGCCAAAAAATTGTCTATAGACCCTACAAAGCACTTTGTAAAAACTAAATTTTATATTATTGTGATTGAAAACATGAAAATATGAACTTTTTCGAATCACAATTAAAATTAATATTTAAAACGGAAAATGTTTCGAACGATCTACAGACATTTTTCTGCTGAATTCGAATATTTTTTTAGAATCAAAATCAGACAACGTTAACTAGCTTTAATTTTTTTAAAACAAATGTATGTTTTTGTAAAATTTGTGTTGTGAAATTAATATGTTTATTGAGTTATTGACATGTGAAATGCGCGTACGAGAGAGGATACTCTCATTTATTCACTCACACTAATAATCATTTACAACTAACACATAGTTCCTGGGTGGCCATGACAAGGTGGCTAGAGACCCCTTTAAACAATGTTTCCCGGGGTGAAGTAACCGGCCGACGTCATATGAAAGAATACCCAAAATGATGAAAAAATACCCTTTAAAGAGTGGGCCTAACTTTTTTATTTTTTAAGTTATTAGCAGTAAACTTTTTTTTTATCAAAACCAAACCTATCATACATTTTTTTATGGATCTTCAAAACTAATCAACAATTTGACGTATTTTTTTTTTTATCTTAAAGCTTACGTAAGTGTTCTATCAACCAACTTACGCAATTAAACCAGAAATGTGCAAATTATTTTTATTAATTTAAAAAAGTAATTATTTTTATCAAAAATTAATATTTTTAAAAGTAAATCGCTTATAACTCCAAAAAATTTAGTATTTAGTATGGGTAATTTGCTTATTGTATTATTGTACTGAATAATACCTAGAATAAATTAAAAGTTTGGTTTTTGTATCTTCCATGATTGCAGAATTATCCGCTGTCGTTACAATCTTGATTTTCTTAGAATCGAATATCTGTCGTTAATTGGTTGTTAATCATTTAATTTTATTTTATTCGGTACATTTTTGTTGTACTTCACCCCGGGACACATTGTATATATATTCGGTATTGAAAAATGTACTGTTGATAGATTATTTTTTAAAACTTGTTACTCATTTCATTAAATTATTTTAATATTTTAATTACTTTAATAACATTTTGTGTTTAATAAAATATCTTTATTATTTAGATTCAACATGGGAGTCAAAAGAAATTAAATCAAATACCTCCATATCAGCTGTAGTAGGAGCAGCAGCTGATTTTAAGTACTTAATTCGTATACCAAAACAAGAATGGGAAGAAGACAAAAATGATGAAAATGCTGATGATATAACATCTAGAGATGGGAACAAACGGTGGAATGATAAATATAATCAGGAATTTGAAAATGAATCTGATGAAGATTCAGAAGATGAATCTGATGATGAAGAGGAAGTTGTTATATTAAGATGTCAAACAAATGTTTGTCAAGATAACGATAAATGTGTTCCTGTAGAATTTGATTTTGTGGTGCGTGTTCGGTATGGTGATGAAGAAAATACTCCTCAAGCGGCTGATACTTATTTCCCTTATACTCTTCCATATAATAAGAGTGGCAACAAATTATTAAATAGAGCATCTTCTGAAATTAATTCTCAAGCTGCAACATAAAGTGTGGATTCTCCAATGGAATTGGCAAATAATACGTCTGTATCAACAACTTCTCTTACTTCTAATAACTAATCTTTTCAATTAATTGAATATTATATTTACAATTGTAGTCTTAAACTAAATATTGATAAATACTACACAAATAATTTTTCATTCTTTAACGCAATTTTAATTTAATTTAACTGTTTTAATGTGATTTCATAATTATATAACGACTATATTATATATTATCCTCTGTTAGATACATATTATGAGCTTTGTATTTTTGTATGAATAACATTGAATTATTGTGTATGTTAAGTTCTATTAGTGATATCTATAGATTCTGCATTATTTTTGTTTCTTAAATTCTTAGTTAATAATCTTTCATATTTTGTGTTCATAATAAATTGGAATTAATTTTAAAAGTTTTTATTTTTTGTAATTTTTTCTATGGTTTAAAATATTTCTAAATATTAAAAATAATATTTGATATTTATAAGTTATATCTCATTCATGTTTAATGTTATATATTGTGTATTTGTGTAGGTACCTCACCATACAGGGGGCACGAGCATATAGTTATAGTCTATAAATTGTAATACACGTCTTTTACTTCTTTTGTAGGTATATAACATTAAGTAGGTATATAACATTATTCTGGATGTCTAGATATAACTTATTATAGTTATTATCTACTTGGCTATTTATTAACCAATATAGAATATAGATTGATATTTTATAAAACAAAAGTTGATGACTGTTTAATTTCCATACGAAATTCAGTATTTCAGACTTCATTACTGTATTAAACTATAGCCGACCCGTCACAGCTTTGCCTATGATTGGCTTTATATTTGTTTATGAATAACATTGAATTATTGTGTATGTTATGTTCTATTAGTGATATCTATAAATTCTGCATTATTTTTGATTCTTAAATTCTTAGTTAATAATATTTCATATTTTGTGTTCATAATAAATTGGAATTAATTTTAAAAGTTTTTATTTTTTGTAATTTTCTCTATGATTTTAAAGAATATTTAAAAAAGTAATTATAGATTGATAAGAATTAGATGTATTATTTCTTATTTTTTTTTTTTGTGGTTTAAATTGTGCATAGATAATTAACATCTAAAACTTAAATAATGAATATTTGATGTGTTATTTATTGATAAATAATAAAACATCTTTTTAAAATAAAACTATTCATTTGTAGTAATAAATAATTTACATATATAGTTTTTTTTTTATTTTACCTAGTAGTAATCGTCTATTACATCATATGCATATTCCAACAAGTCTTATTAAATATAAACTTAATTGATTTAAGTTCTAAGTGTATATTTTGTTATATTTGCATTTCAAGTAGATTTTTTTTAAAAATGACAAATGTCTTTTTCATTTTTGATACAACTATCATTTTTGTATATAATAATAATAATAATAATAATAGCCATTTATGTTATATTTATTACTTTTCTTCCCTATAACTTCCTTTAAAATTCTCCAAATAGATTTTGATTCATTACCAGCAACATCTCTCTTTTTTTATTTTATTTGTTATAAATAATTAGGAAAATTCAAATTGTAAAGATTTGTTATTTTAATTTAAAAAGAGTCAAAATTTTATTATGTATAAAAAATTATTGTACAACATTTTGTAAAAATGTCAAGTATCTACGGTTATTCATTTTTGATTTAGGTACACCATAAAAACAAAATTGTTTTTCAAATATTGATCTTACATACATTATACATACATATTAGTGTAATATACATACTTATTACTGATATACATTGCAGTCAGCAGTTATATAGTATTATAATAATAATCCTGTAAATTTTTAATACGGAATATTTTTAGTGGCTCTGTAGGAATACGGTGAACAGCGTCCAGCAGAATGAGATCCTGGTGGTTTCGGATGGTAAAACAACAGACTGCATGTTCTTTTTTTTTTTAACTGAATTTAATAAAAAATAATAATAACATAATATTTTATATTAATAAAATGATATTTCTTTAATATTCATCCTAATTATATAATAATTTATAATATTATAACTATTATTAAGAAAACAATAGACACCAATGACTTACTAGCGACTTCTGTGATTATGTATATATTTGTGAAAATTGGTTTCACGTGCATCACATAAAAAAATCAATGATTGTTTTTTGACAATTAATACATGTCGTAGGTAATTTGAGAAATACTGACTATCTTGTTAGATTTAATTATTTAAATATAGATATAAACACGTGAATTAAATAAAAATGGCTGGGATTTTCATATTTTTTTTTATAAAAGGACTTGAGAGCTATTAGAAAGACTAAGAAGTGGATTTTATTTGTTTACCGACCCTTTAAAACTATGTAATAACTATTAACTAATAACTAATGTCTAAGACATAAGTGATAGTGGTGAAACATTTTGACTCGATATCTTAATCGACAATGAGGTACACAAGCACCACTCATACAGTACTGTAGACTGTACAGCAAAGCGTTACGAATATGCCCCATTTTATTTAGACTAACCTACAGAATATAGGTATCAGCTGGTGGGTTATTTGGGCTTATATTACAAGATATGAGAAATTTTAGGTCCTTAACTGATGTCTAAAAGCAAAAACATTACTTATAGGTATTATAATTTACAAAAATAACAGTAATTATACTCAATTAAAAATTAAATTCATCTCTGATAATTATTTCCTTTATTTCGTTGGTACCAGGGTGACATGAACTAGGGTGATTACTTTTCTTCAGTTTTGACGTCGGCGGCGGTGTAGATCTCGTTCAACGGCTACCACATCACGTAGGTGTAATCCTGTCCAAATTCTTTATTGGGTACTGGGATATTCAGATTTACAGATTGTTTCATGCATGTTTGATAGTTATATGACGGGTAATATTCTTTTAGATCTATGTTAAAAATATAATTAAGGATATTCCATATTATTTACAAGCCATTTAGGTTTCTTACATTGAATGTCCTGTAAGGGTAATTTGCATGAAAATCATACGGTTTTAATAGTATAAATTTCAACAGTGAGTTTAATGTAATAATAAGCGGATTTAAAGCTAACTGTAGGCTGTACGTAAGGTCTTGGTGTTGATATGTCATATTAATCAATATAGGTACCTATCTATATTCAAATTAGTAAACCTGTGTATAAATTATTTTTATCATGTTTATATAACTACTTATTTTTTAGTTTTTTGTTACCAAAATTGTAGTATGTTTTATGCATTTTTCAAATATAATATAAAAATGTAGCTGCATATATTTAAGCATATTTTGACAATTTTGACTGCATATTTCGATAATTTTTAGTGCAACAAGTCATGTCCCGAACTATAATTTTATTTATATACGAAAACTGTAAAAACTTGGTTTTAATCTATACTTAAACACCCCCCTTTGCCCTTTGACCATTTCATAATCCTGGCTACGCCACTGCTTATCTGTACCCATCACTCGTCAGGTAGTACTGGGATAGACGATGAACCCGGGAGAATTTATATTCACCTTAATTTAGGTTTTTACTGGTAATAAAAAAGTACCGGTTTTATTTACATGAAAAAGGTTTAAAACAACAATATTATTATATTGTTATTGTTGTTATTTCCCACATTATACGATATAAAATACTATTATGAATTATGTACATTCATGGGCCGATAGTATGACAACGAGAGGGCCGCTATTGGTACATGAAAGTCGTCGTCGACGGCAGTGCCGCTGAATTTTGCGCACTTCGTCATTACACGTCGTATGTCATGCCCTTCGACCGCGACGGTCGTCGAATTTTCGTATGTAGAAACGTCGTTTGTTGTAATTCCATCTCAACGATACTGATCGTATTGTATTCAAACGGTTATTTGCAAACTCGTACGTGTTTTAAACAAACGAAAAAACAAATTCTTGTAGAATTAGACAACGGAATTCTTGATTTGTACAGACATTGTCTATTTGTCTGACAACACTACTAGAGGGCGCCATCGATACACAATCGATGAAAGAGGCGTTTCTGCCGTTGCCGTATTCTGCCGCTACAACACGTAATGTAATATTATTGTGAAATGTTATAATAGTAATACCTACCCAGTCATCTTATTTTTCTATGGTAATAGGTACCTACATTACTTATTAATTGAAAACGAATGCACGTAAGCATTGAAATATTATTTAATGACATACAACACGTCATTGTGACACTCAAATGAGTGAAAACTACTGAAAAAATAAACCAACAGACCGATAGCCACCGCCACCGACGCCGTCGAATTTTTTTCACACTCCACTTTTAATTATAATATTGTTATTATTCCATCTGATTGTATCATGTTATTACCTCTAAAATATTTTTATTTTTAAGATTCCTATTTTACTTAGATTTAATCCGTTATAGAAATAATAAGATATATAATCAGTTATCAGTTATGAATATTTTGAAGTCGATAAACCTTTTAGGATATTATAGTACTTATAAACTATAGTTTGTATCTATATATTGGTGTAATATGTATTAAGTATAAATCATTTTAGATTCTGAGCGGAGCGATGAATGTATTGGTTTTACAATGATGTATGTTTTTATATTTTTTTTTTTTTTTTTGTGTCTGTCATCACATGTTAGGACAGTAAAAGTGCTTGGATTTTCTTCATCAGTAGCTTTTCTGATAGGAAAGTGAATCTAGTTGG
>WHPZ01563199.1:0-11375 GCA_016617965.1 Macrosiphum rosae
TAATTTGACTTTCTTATAGACATTTTTTTTTTTGATAAAGGTAGATAATCTTATAAGAAATCTTGTATTACATTTTCAAATCTTAGATTTAAAAAGAAAAATTTTTCGAATTCTTAACTCAAAATAATTTGCTAATTTTTGTCAATTTTTGAACTTTAAATGCTTATAACAAAAAAAACTGTGGCTAACGATTTTTAATATTTTTTATCTGCCTTTGAAACAATATACTAGAAGCCTTCTATTAAATTTTCAAGTTTTTTTAACCAACAAATAAATTTTATTGATATTTCTAGAAAAAAAAACTAAAAAAAAAATGAAAATGTCCCTAAACAGTTAAAAATAAATCAATATATTTTGAAAATTTTATCGTGTATAGAAAATACAAATATAAACAACCAGTGAAAATTTCATGTATCTACGGTCATTTGTTTTAAAGTTACACCAAAAACCAAATTCAATTTTCTGAAAAATCGATTTTGCGTAGAAATTCCTGTTTTTCCTTAATTTTTCTTTTGTTTTTCTCGGCGCTTTTGAAAAGTACTGGGAATTTTAAAATTTGACTTCCCTAATGCACCAACGATATTCACTTTCCAATCGAACAAGATACTGAAGTCGAAAGTCGAAACATTATTTCGACTACTTATCGTGTACACAGACACAAAAAAAAAAATTAAAAAATTAAAAAAAAAATACACATCATTGTAAAATCAATACATTCATCGTTCCACTTAGAATCTAAAAAAACTAAAATTTGAAATTTGAAATTTTGATCCGTAAATAGCTCAAAATAAGTCAAAATATTTCATATATATCAAGTGTAGGAATTGTTAAAATAAACATATGATATAAATTTCAAGAGTCTACGGTTATTTGTTTTTGAATTACAACAAAATATAAAATCGCTACATGAGAAATCGAGTGAATATCCAATCTTATAAAAATATGAACTACAAATGCTCATAAGAATTTAATTTGACTTTCTTGTAGACATTTTTTTTTTTTTTTGATAAAGGTAGACAATCTTATGAGGAATCTTGTGTTACATTTTCCAATCGAAGATTTTAAAAGAAAATTTTTTATACATTTCTAACACAAAATAAATTGCACATTTTCTCGAATTTTTTTTTGAAAAATTTAAAATAGCTAATTTGTAAACTTGAATTTTAGAAAAAATGTTGATTATAAAAACATTTATTTAAGTTATGTAGCTTATTTTTTACAGTTTCTTAAAATTTCAATATTTTTGTAAAGTTTAAGTTGTTCCAGTCGTAAAAAACAGCTTAAATTCAAAAAGTATAAACTTAATTAAAATTTATTATATGAACATTTTTAAAAAAAGTGCTTGTAAATTTTTTTTAAAAGTACTTACTTTTCAAATTATGAGTTACTTCAAAAAAATTTTATATTTTAAAAAATTATATAACAAATGAACCACTTGCCTAAGATAAATGTTTTTACAGTCAAAAGTTTTTCTAAAAACCAGATTTACAAATTCACTATATTGAAATTTTCAAAAAACATTTAAATTGGATTTAAATTTTTTTTTTGAGTATTTATTTAAATAAACAAAAAAATGTTATATTATATGTCTAGCACACAAGTCAATAAATAATTTAAAAAAAAAAAAAATAAAAAATGGTTCTCTGCTGTACAGAAGGTTACTAATGGGTCACTGCATAATGAATGGTATTAAATTTGAATTTAATGATATAATATCATTGTATAAGAAAAACGATTCTGAGCGGAGACGATATGTCAGTCTAGGTATAAGACATATTATATACTTATCTATGGTATTAAAAAAAATTGACCTATAATAAATTCCAAATTAATCATATCACAATATCCATTGGGTACTTATGACGCGTTATACACCAACAACAAACCCTGATACTATCATAGATATATAATAGTGTACCTATACTTTAGAAGTTTCAAGTACCCACGAGTAATATTATACAATCACAACAAAATAACTAAAATAGTTATCCTAGGTTTTTTTTATGTAATTTCGTCCAAATTTGAACTTAAAATGACTATAAAAATAAAAATGCAAATATAAACAACCCGTGAAAATTTCATGTATCTACCGTCATTTGTTTTAAAGTTACACTAAAAACCAAATTCAATTTTGTGATAAAATCGATTTTGAGTAAAAATTCCCGTTTTTCCTTAATTTTTCTTTTGTTTTTCTTGGCGCTTTTGAAAATTCCTGGGAATTTTAAATTTTGACCTCCCCAATGATATTCACTTTCCAATCGAACAAGATACTGAAGTTGAAAATCGAAGCATTATTTCGACTACTAATCGTGTACACAGACACAAAAAAAATTAAAAATTAAATAAAAAAACACACATCATTGTAAAATCAATACATTCATCGTTCCACTCAGAATCTAAAATATTAGCAGAACACAAGTTATTTTATTTGTTAGATCTTCCAGTAACATTCTGTATAGTTATCTCATAGACACTGATACTAAAATACGTATAGGTGCATAATTAATTATCGGAAATCTGTGTCAAGTTCATGTTTTCTTACACCGACTGAGTGTTTTTGATTTTTTTTTCTTGGATTCATGGACAGTAATAATTGTAATAACTAATAATTATCTGAATTATCATGTTCTGTTTAATTTTGTTTGACCTACCTGTGGCAGTCAGGTCTGTAAAATATAAATAAATAAATAATTGAAAAGATCTGTTGGATGGACTAACTCCAACTTAACTGGTCGTATTATTAATTTGGTAAATACTACCTAAATAACATATTCATTGGAAGGTACCTACACTATAGTTTATTGGATTTTGAAATCAAATTTTATATGTATTTACATGATTTAGGAATAATAACTTGGACCGTTTATTATAAATTATAAGTTGTAACCATTATCATTTCTCAATATCATTTAAAAAATATTGTAGACATTTGTTAGTCGTTTAATATGCCTACTTGGTAACAAACTTATCAATGTATTTTATTTATTTGTCAAAGATGTAAACATATATTTATGTTAGTATTATTCTATGATTTTAATTAGGTACTTATTTGTTTAACATTATATCTCTTCTGATAATGAATTTCGTATTTTAAACGAATTCTATTAGGATTATTTGAAAAAAAGTCTAAATTAAAATTTTTAGCCGTACGCGCTGCGTGAATCTAGGTAAAAAAGTTCAAGGAAAGAATGTCCGTGGTAAAATTGACCAAAATAAACCGTCTTTGGTTGTTTAGAATCAAAAATTTCATAAATATACAGATGAAATAGATTATAATCCTCATACCTAACTATAAGTGATGGGGTGTTATCTATAATCATTTACTATTATAATTTATATGTCTTCATTAAAAGGGTATAAATACATGTGAAATAAACCATCTTTAAAAAAAGTTTAAAACGCTTGTGGTTTTTTTCCAAAACTGATGCTACTAGTATGCTCTATGCTTTTTCTGGTTGCTAAATACAGGCGCGGATCCAAGAGGGGTAAGGAGCCATGCCTCCCCCCCATAAATATGTTCTAGATCCGCGCCTGGCTAAATATACCTAAATGTAGTAGTTACTTACTATTTTCTCAGCTGCGTTACATGCAATAAAATCATTGATATTCATTTTTCGATTCGGAAAATGATGATATCCTCCTTTATTGAGTTTTTATTCAAATGTATAAATTATATTCAAAAATATAAATTATCACTTACACAATACACGTGCAGTATAACGCATGCTACGTCAAACGATATACATTTTTCGAGGTAAATGTGAATCGTAGGTATTTTAGTTTTGCTGAGCAATTATTATCGTATACAGGTATTACTTTTTAACGGTGGTAAAGATCGCACACTTGAGTACACAAACCATGAAGCTTACCTATATATTAAATTTCAACTAACAATAATTGCTTGTACATATTACCTTTATATAAATGTATATATTTCATTGTTTAGTACTATAGTATTTGCGTATGGGCGACTGCGTGTAGTTACATTTTGTCAATTTTCCGACTTTATGTAAACAAAAACACTGGTGGAAATTAAAAAAGACCAATTTGCTACGTACCTATACACTAGTGTATGTCCATATTATACTAGAATATGCACACACACAAGTTCATATCAATAGAATTATACATGTTTATATATGTATATTTTTTTTTAAATATTTTATTTTGTATACTGAACACACCTTTAAACTGTCTTTGGTCATAGCTAGTACTGCAGTTTAATAGTGAATAGCCATACGCGCGGACTGTTTATCATCGTTACTTAAAATAGGCACATCGCGCAACAAAAATCCTTTTGATTTTCATTTTTCGCATTTACACCTAATAAATGAATCAAAAGCTTAATTTCATTTAATTATTTTACTGCAGTGCAAGTGTTTATTTGATAAGGAAAAGTATCAACATTATTGTGTTTGGAGGATTTTTGGATACTATTATGTTTTAAAATGCAGGGTGAGTTCTTATACATTTTATAATAAATCATAAATGCAATGTTCCATGAAAAACACAATTTAACCATTATTTTTTATTTAATAATTGCATTTAAATGTACGTTAAACTGTTAAATTGTATCTTGGATTAGATGTCCTGCTATTTTTTTTTTTAAATTGAAAATAAAAGTAGGTGAAGTTAGGAGGCAGCTTACATATAGTTAAAATTAAAAATTTATTTATTTACTGAATTCCATAAAAATTGTCGTAATAATATAAAAATAAATAAAAAAATATTGTATTGTTCATTCGTACGTGCATTGTTCAATCCATGCACTCATTGGGTATTTCATAGTGGTAATTACGATTTAATGTAATTATATATATTATACACATATTTTTAGATAAAATTTCTTTTATATAAGTTATTTCTTCAAAATTAAAATATAATACTATTCTTAAAGTGAAACTACTAAATACTAATATTAGCTAATTTATATTATTTTATGTGATTTTAGTTTTTGGATCTTGAATTTTTATAACGTTTTAATTTATTGAGTTGGGTGTGTGGGAAATTTAGATAAAAGTTGTCAAATTTAAACCGATTCAATTTCCAGAATCGAAAGTAGGTACATATATTGTAATGTTTGTAAGAGTTTAGTTTCGCCAACTATACTTATTTAAGTTATTTAATGAAAAATATTCATTTTATTCATAATTTCGTATCATATTTTATTTTAGTCACATCTGTATTCCATAGATAAATCTATAAACTGTTGTTCTTGATTAGAAAATACATTAAAAACTTTGAATAATATCCAATACGAAATCATATGTATCATTCAAAAATTTTATTGTGTCCACTGTCCACACTCCATGTATACTAATTTTCTGCTTTCATTAATAGTGTAAATTAAAATTGATTAGATAAAGTTTTAGATAGGTGTTGTCATGTTGAATAAATATTTTCTATATAGAATAATAAAATGTACTCTATAAAGTTTAGGTAGGTACCTTCAAAATGTCTTAAATTTTGTATCTCAATATATTGTTTGTTTTATTTAACAATTATACACTGACATTGTGCTAGTTTACCTCAGTTTACTTTTTGTCATTTAATAAACATAATAATTTAAAAATTGGTTAAGTGAATATTGAGGGCTTATTATTAATATTATAAATATTAAAATGCTAATTAACTGTTATGATATTTTCATTTAATCTCTTCTAGAGCGGATAATTTCAATTTGTTTTTGTATAATTATTATTATTTTGTTATATACATAAATAATTCATTAACTATATTTATTATAGTTATTTCAATTCAAAATAAAATGCTATTTTAAATGGTTCATGGGATATTTATAAGTTTTACAAAGTTGCAAGTTGGTTTTTTTAATATAATACTACCATAATATACTACCGCACCCATACATTTGTTCTGAATACTTTTTTATTTTAGGGAAATTTTTTTGTTATTTAACGACATCTGTCTTAGTCCATCAAAGTTCTGTATACATTAATTTATAATTGTCAGTTGGTCAACTGTGATAACGTTAATTTTGTTCATTATCAATTATTAAAATATTATGTTACTCTAATCTATTTGGTAATCCTTTTAATAGTTGCTCATACGAAATTCATAGTATTAAGGAGTACCTACCTGGTACCTATATGTTCTTTCATATGGAGAAAAAGCTATATAATGTGAACACATTTTGCGTTAACTTTAAGTCTGCTATTTTGTTTACTTAAATCAACATGATTACAAGGTAGGTACCTGACCATAGTGAAATACAATACATTGTGCATCGTTGACACAGTAAAGAAGATGATAGATAACACCTCCGCTAAGTATATAAAATTTACATTTACATTTACACAAATTACATAGTAAAAAATTAAAAACATGTCACAAATCTTTTAGTTGTCTTAGAGAAACTAAATGATTTTTAAAATTACCTAAACCTACCATTTTAAATTTAATTTACCAATTAAATAAATTGTAAATAAATGTTATAAATATCTGAAATTGGAAATATTAAAAATGTATTATTCTATTTAGTTAACTTTGTTATTATCCGTATTGATATAAAAGTAATTTTTGTTGGAGACAATTTAAATATTTGAGAGTTTCCCTGAATTCAGAGTTATGCATGTAATAATAAATGTTACTTATGTAAGAAATTTTAATATTTGAAAGTACAATTATTAGCATTGATTATAAATACTATATGAGTATTTATAGTCAATGCTATTAGTTATCACTTACCAAATATATTATTACCATGTATTTTAAAATCAATGTTATTACCCACAAATTATAAAATTATGTTTTTTAAACTTTTTTAAAAATATTAAAGAAACTGTACCTACTTTAATAAAATATTAATCTGTAAAACTTAAAAAAATTATGTGAAAACAGTTGATAAAATCGATTTTGTTTTTTCAAAAATAAATAACTGTGGCAACTTGAAATGTTCACCAAAAATGTATGTTAGCACTTTCTAGATATCACATAATTTAAAATATATTTTTCTCTTTTTATGCTTTTTTAAGACTTGATATAATATAGGTAAGTATAAACATTATCTCAAATTAAATTAATTAGTTAGATATATAATTACAACTCAGAATAATAATGATAATCTCCAGGGAACTGCTCTACAGGCTGTATCGTAGATAGCATACTCTGAGTGTGGTCACCTCATCATTAAGTAGATCTCTTTAAATTTGTATTTAATAATAAACTGTTGCATACGATAAACGATTCTAAGCCTACAGAGAGTGTGTCAACATCTATTTCTAAGAATATTTTATAATATATTTAAATAACTATAAGTAACCTTTTTTTTCTATCAGTTATACACTTATATGGTAATAGTTTGATAAAGCAATTACATATTATATTATATTATATTATTATTATCCATAGTTATTTTGTTATCAACTAACTTATATATTGATGTATATAGGTTTATATTTATATATAATTGTATAAACAACCTAAAATTAGTCTAATTTTATGTTTGAACAACGAATATCCAAAATCGTAAATTTAAACGTTTATAAAAATAATTTGACTGTAGATCTTTGAAATTATTTATTTTCTATAAGAATAACTTATGAGGAACTTTATTGCATTAGATTTGCAATATTTTTGAAACTGAAAAAAAATTAATAGTTTTATATGTATATAAGCAGCTCAAAAAGAGCAAAAATATTAAAAAATTATATAGTTTGAAAAATTTTAATATAATTAATATTTTGTGATTATATCAAGTATATATGTACAGTTATTTGTTTTTGATCTATAACAAAAAGAAAAACTATATCAATTTATTCCATAACTGCGGGCGTTAAATAAACTCCTTTTTCAAAATACTGGAAAGTTTATATTTTTTACTCTCTTAGTGACTTAGTGAGAAACAAAAACCATACTCTATATTGAAGATTGAATCTACAGATTCTGCTACAAAAAGTGTCATAAAACACACATGATTGTATAACCAATATCATTGGCACTCCTCAGTATCTAAAATACAAAACTAAATTCTTACTATTTCTGAGTTTATAGCTTATACAAAAATTATATTGCTGCGCCCACTGGTTGGCATACAAGTATACAACTATTATTAGTGATTTACTGCAGTTAGTAAAAACCATAATGTGTCCACTCCCAAAGCAATATTTGTCCATTGGGTTTATGAAAAATCGATTTTATCGTATAGAATATAGAAATAAATATTTGCAATTGAATCTTCCAAAATTGAAAAAATGTCACATTCCAAGTAATTTTCTTCAAATAAATGGAATAATATGGAATAATAATGAAAAAACATTTAAACTTTATTAAAATTGAATTAACATTTTAGCTAGCTTAGAGTTGGCAGAGAAAGCAAACGGAATAATAATATGTACTTTCATTCTAGTATATTATGTAAAATACAGGGCTGCGTTTACATTGTGTATTTATGTTTTCTTCTTGAGGAAAATGTGTTTTTATATTTCCAAATAATGTCATAATAAAATAAAAGTTATTACCTATTGGCTATAGTTTTATAGACCAGATAGCAAATGTACATTTTTCACATATAATACATAAACATAGTTTGCTGTGTCTGAAACCTATAGTTGACTTCTAGTATAGAACAATATTTAATAGATGTATAGAGTGTAAGTAATAATAGATTAAAAGTCAAATTTTATTTGACTAAATGTAAAAATAATTTCTTAAAAGGAAGTATGTTGGTAATGTTTAAAAATATTACCTATTTACGTAGAACCTTGTTTTAAATTTTCAATCCTTAAAAAAATTGAAAAATTGAAATTGTCCGTAAACAGCTCAAAACAGGTCAAAATATTTTCAAAATTATATTAAGTATAGGAAATAGGAATTGATAAAATAAACATGATATACATTTTATGGTGTATAGAAAATGAGATTATAAACATTCAGTGAAATTTTCATGTATCTATTAACAGTTATTTGTTTTTGAATTACACCAAAAACTAAAATCGATTTTGTCGAAAACCGATTTTTTCTTGTTTTTTCTCGGCGCATTTGAACACGATTAGCAATTTTAAATTTTAACCTCCCAATGCACCAACTAGATTCACTTTCCCACCGGAAAAGATAATGAAGTTGAAAATCTAACTGTTATTTCGATTATTTATCGTGTACACATAAAAAAATAAAAATAAAACACAACATTGTAAAATCAATACATTCATCTCTCCGGTCAGAATTTAAAATAAAATGATTTTGATAACTATATTTATATTTATATTCTTATTTACAGTTATTAATAATTATTATGTTATATAGAATATATAGATGCATTAAATTATTAGTTGATTAAAATATAGTACCTATTATTATTTATTAGTATTTAAAATTTTATAAATTATACAATCATGTATTTATTTATGGCGTACAATCAGATTGCTTTATTTTTTATGTTGTCAATATTTTAGGTCAGGATTGTGATATTGACTCAACACTGTTTTCTTAAATATTTATAGTAGTTGTTAAAAATGTACTTTTATTTGTATTAATTGTGACAATATTTTATATCTTAGTTATTTTTATCTCTTCAAAAAAAGAATGAAGGAAATATATGTTGAATAATAAGTTATTCACATCTCATTTTTTAATAGTTTTTTAGATTCAAAGCGGAGCGATGAATGTATTGATTTTACAATGACGTGTGTGTTTTTTTAAATTTTATTTTTGTGTCTGTCATCTCTGTTTGGGGCAGTAAAACTGCTTCGATTTTCTTCAACAGAATCTTGTTCGATGTTGAAGCGAATTTAGTTAAAGCATTCAGGAGGTCAAAATACAAGACTCATAATAGTTTTCAAAAGCGCCGGGAAAAACAACATAAAAATTATAGTAAAACAGGAATTTTTACGCAAAATCGATTTTGGTTTTTAGTGTAACTCTTAAACAAATGAACGTTACATAACATTTTCACAGTTTGTTTATATTTACATTTTATAAAACAATAAAATTTCCAAAATATTTTGTTTGGTTTAGGGACATTTTTAGTTTCTTATTTTAATAGATTTTTTTCTATGAATGTCAATAAAAATTTATTTGTTGGGTAAAGAAGCTTGAAAATTTAACACAAGGCTCCTACTATTATATTGTTACAATGGAATTTAAAAAATACTAAAAATCCTTTGTCGTGGTTTTTTATTATAAGCATTTAAAGTTAAAATCTTGACAAAATACGGAAATATCACGAAAATTAGCTAATTATTAGGATTTAAGAATTCACAAAAAGAAATTTTTTTTTAATTTTTGATTGGAAAATGTTTGGAAAATATTTTGACTTGTTTTAAGCTGTTAACGGACAATTTAAAATTTAAATTTTTTTGTTTTTTTTTCTATAAATATTAATAAAATTTTATTTGTTAAGCCAGAAAACGTGAAAATTGAATTTAAGGCTTCTGATATATTGTGACAATAGCAGCTGAAAAATATTAAAAATACATAGGCACAATTTTTTTTTTAAGCATTTAAATTTCGAATTTTGACAAAATTTATCAAATATAAAATTTTTTTTTTTTTATTAAAATATAATTACAATACACATTTGGTACAATAAATAATTTTTATTAAAGATAATATAGGTATACATAGTGGTACTAACAGATATTGGGAGGGCACTCGATAGTACAGTACCCGAATAAAATTTAAAATTTAATAATTATTTTGTAGTTAAAAATGGATAAATTTTCAAATTTTATAGTTAAGGATTGACAATTTAAAATAAGGTTCCACGTAAATAGGTTATATATAAATTACAATAATCACAACAATATCATCAAATAAATACTTAGTAATAACTAATATGCTAGGCTGACTGGCCGTCTTAGCTCAGAATCGTTTTCCTTATACAATGATAATATTATATCATTGAATTCCAATTTAATACCATCCATTACAGTGACCCACTTGCAACCTACTGTACAGCAGAGCAACTCCCACTTGCCCACCTTTTTTTTTATTATTAGAACAAACAAAAATATATATACAATCTGTAATAAAATTTATACGATAGATAATATGGGCTGTACAAAAGTATACATAGGGTTGCCACATTTAGAAATTACCAAACCGGGACATCATATTGTTTACTTTTTTTTTTGCTTATATGGAAATAAGTATGTGTATCCTTTTTTTTATTTATATATTTATTAGCCAATACAATTGTTTTTCATTAACTTACTATTATTATTATAACTTATTACTACATACTTATTACTAATATTGATACATTTTGATTGAATGAATTTTGAAAAAAAATGAGGATATACAAACAATAATATATATATTATGAATAATCATTTTTAATTTATTATACTATATAGACTATTGTAAAACCAATATTTTAGTTTATATATTTTGAAATAAGAACAACCAGTAGGTACAAC
>WHPZ01563207.1:0-14529 GCA_016617965.1 Macrosiphum rosae
AAGTAATACATAACAAATAAAATATAATTCAAAGGTATTAAATTATATTAAAATAAAATTGTAAGACTGTTGTATTTTAATAATTAAAATAAATAATAATACTGTTTAGCATGCACAATGCACATGGTTGTCATTAATTTAATAAAACACATTTAACTAATAAAGAATAATTTATTATTTATTTTAACTATTAAAATACAACAAATACAATATAATTTATAGGTGTGATAAAATGAATAATATATTATAATATTAACATATTGTTATTACCTCTGCAGTGGAATTTAGCTGAGTACGATCTTGAGTATTATTTTTTTTCTCTTTATATTTTTCATTGAATAACTGCTGTGGAAAAAATGTTTCACTTTTTTTTACTGATGATGACGTATTCTAAAACAAAAAGGGGAGAAGATGTTATAAACGTGTAATGTAATATTGTTATAAATATTATTCTGTAAACTAATACTGAAGATAGTAATATTATCATATTTAATGTTGTAGAAAAACATATTAGGTTTTTTGCATCGAAATCAGTATATTTATTTATTTATACCTACCTAAGATAGATAGGTACATATAATATTGTACTCATGCAATACAAAACAAATTTTAGTTTAAACAGATAGATACGTAGCAAATTATTTTAAACAGTACTGCTTACCTTGGCGGTTGCAAAAGTGACCAAACGCTGGCTTCTTTTAGACATTTTGAGATGACGTTCGTAAGTAGGTATTTAAAAAAAATATAACTTGTATTTAGGTAGATATATTCATTGTGCAATAAAATATACAAAGTTACAACACATTAGTCATTACAAATATTTAAAATAGTAGGTAATCAAACTTTGTTGGTTATATTATTTTATTAACGATTACCAAATAGAGTAATATATTATGGAAAAACACAATGATAGTTATTGCGTGACAGCTCGGCGCTCACGTGATCCAAATTCAAACATCTATATCTAACGATGTTTATTAGATAGGCACACGAAAACAACTTTTAGATACGACAACACTTCCCCTGAAATAGAAAACAATTTGTACCACCACTTGGTTGATAACAGTATTTTGTGAATTAATAAAATAAAAACTTTTAAATGTTTAATTATATCATTAACTTATTTGAAATGGTGCGTTTTGGAAAAATGCTATATTTATCGCCTATACCAATTACATGGGAAAAAATACCTTTTGAAATAACTGATAAAGACATTGTAAACCATTAACACAAGAAATAGTACATTTTGAAACTGATTGCAATAGTACCTACGTTTTGACAAAAATAATTTATGGAAATAGATCGTTATGAATAAAATGGTCATTTTCCAAAACATTTTTCGTGTGCAAATAGTCCGTTTTGGATAAAAATAATGATACCATTGGATTGGCCGCTATTTTTACCATAGGAATCAATGTAAAAGTCGATTTTGTTAAAAATGGAATTAGTGCGTTTTGGAAAAGAACCCCTCATATTTATTATATTTAAAATGTCAATAGTTTTTTTGTCAAATATAACGTTATTATAAAGTTTGCAAACCCTGGCTAATAGGCATCTAATATTATTTCAAAATGATTTACAAAAGGCTCCATGTCACTTGTACTATTATTTGTTATTGCGTAGCTTCTTAATTATATAATAACAATCAGAAAAATAATTTTTCAAGTTTTGAGTCTCATGAGAATAAATTAGTTGTTTAAGAGTTTCTAAAAATATTTTTCACAAATATTAAATTATTTATTTCATCACATTAAACATTAAACACACTAATCTAAAAAATAATTTACAAAATATCACGAAGAATTTAAGTTAAAAATTAACTATGAAAACCGTATATTCTTATTAAAGTCCAATATTCGAACACTTTTTTGGTCTGATTTGATTTTTTTGATGAGGGACGATAAAAATTCAATTAAATCCGGTCTTTATGTAACGTAAAACCGTTAAACTGGATTTAAATTAACCAGAATTTATTTTTTAAATTAAAATCAATACAATAGTGACTCGTTTTCAGTTATAAAGTACCTATGGGCTATGGCAATATATTATTATACAGATATATAATATATTTTTAATGCATTTTATTAGGGCGTATTGTCAGCATCATCCGGTCTTCAATTATTATTATTAAATGAACACTATGACGAAAATCCTGGATTAGGAGCGGACTTTGCTATGACAGAGGTGACGTATAAATCGTTAAAGGTGAAAATGTTAAGCGTCAACGGGGCTTGGATGGTTAAGATATTATTTGCTTGAAGTTATCTTCCATCCCTCCCGCTATGTAGCTCCCTCACATTATTTTGATCGAATTTAGTGCAATTTACAGTGCAATTCTTAAATATTTAACAACTGCTTCCGGACTTCCGGTTATTGAACGATTAATTAATTTCTCTACAGTAGGCATATGTCATTCGGATGCCAGTGGTCTGAGATGAACTGTAGTTGGCGACGAGCTGCAGAATATCAATTAAACTTACGGTTTGTTATGGAATTGACGTGAATTTTTTGTTTTGTCTTTTCAATAGTGGTCAACAAATGTCATTGTGTACTTTATACTCGAACAAAACAACTCTCAATATTTAATGCAGCATTTCAATAACGGGATGGAAATACTAGGTAATATAATATGAATGGAAAATAGCTCATAGCTCGCCATCGGTGATTCAATATTTCAATGTCAAAATGACTGCACGGTGTTCGAAAAATTAAGGTCTGTAAATAACACTAACCCGAACGACTATTACAACACCTAATTGTTTCCGTGAACATAACAATATTATGTATAATATGTTATAATATTACACGGCTGACTGACGCACTTTATTGTTACTATACTATCAGAAGGTGTGGCGAACAGCGATTTATTAATTTAGTCACCCGCGGTCAACAAATTTCCCATAGACGCACGTAATAATATTTATAATATTATCTACATGTAAATAATACAACATAGCGTCGGACGTCTCGATATTTTGTAATCCGAAAAACGGAGAGAAAATTACGATATTATTTTCAATTAGAGCCGATGCACGCACAGCAATAATCACGGTCCCTGTTACCGTTATCGTGGTATGCGCGGAGTGATATAATATTATATGTGTCGTCCTCGATAGGTACATATAATATATTATTATAATTATTGAGCATCATCGTCGTCGCGATATATTATGGTCATCACCTGATCGCCGGCGCCGGTCGGACGACTGCACTCGCGGCGTGGGCTCGCGCATAATATTATGATAAAATAATAATTTATTAATATTTTGTACTTTATTTTTGTTGTCATTCCAATTATTGCTGAACCGAATCTGATTGGATCCGTAGGAGGCGCATTTTAAAATATTATAATTTAGTTATCATTTCGACGACGACAAATCGGCCACGCCGACAGCTTAAAAACAATACACCTAACTGGAATATTCGTAGGGCGTCGTGACGGGCAGTCTCCCCCCAATTAGCAGCCGTGCCTTTTTTTTTTTTATTATTTTGTTCGTTTGGTTGTTTATTTATTTTTCAGCGGCGTAAATTCAAAACCGACCTGACACGCGTGGTGCGATATACCTTTGATAGCTCACAGTATTGGAAGTGCGTTTCGAGGAGGTGTAGAATGGGATCGTCAACAGTGAGTAAATGTATATTATGAAATGAAAATATGAAATCTTTATGAAAAAAATATGCAAAATCTCATGGTGTTATCTACCTTAATTTATTTATATTGACTGAACAGTTCAATAGACAGTAACGGCAAAAAGAATGTCCTTAAAATTAGTATTTATTAGATTGTTTTTTTTTCATTTCCAAGGATTTTAAATCAATCATACAAATCGTATTTGAGTTAAATGTCTCAATGATAATTATAATACTAAGTATGACTCGCTCCGTTTGAAACGAAGAAAGATTATTAATCAGATCTGCCAACACAAAATATGTATACGACTTAACTCTTTGAAGGGAAAAGGTTTGCTGATGACTACCATTTTTCTACGTTTCAAAAAAGGTGGTTACTATAATAACCACCTTTTCATATATTTTTAATTTGTTGGTGGTGGTTAGCATACCAACTACCTTACTATCGGTTTAAACATAATATGTTGAGCTTTATAACTACCAATTATCGGATTATAAAATTCTACTACTATATTTCCGTCGTGAATATTCTTTTATTATTCTTATAAATATTTTGATTTACATTATAAATATTTTTTTTGAGTAATATTGAATGAAAATTAAAATGTTCGTTATTTTGTAATTAAAATAATATTAAATATTATTGTATAAAATTACTAGTTGGCTTTGTGTGGCGCAGTGTGTACACTTAACTGCGCAAACGCACTGAGTGTACCTACGTAACAGCAGTGTTGCTAGTTCCCGGATGGGTGACCAACCGGGATTTTTAGCAACGAATCCTTACCACACATACAAAACGTGTTTTAAACCGTTTTTCCCCCTACTAACAACGTACAAACAAACAAAACAAAAAACCAACAGCTAATGACCTAAGTGCCGGGCTCAAGCTTCATAAAAAAAAAAATTAAATTACTAGCTTGCCCGTCCGACATTGCCCGAGCCAAAGATTTATATTATTTATAAATATATTTGTAAAAAAAGCAGGTAAGTGGATGTCACTCTGCTATACAGTAGGTTACAAGTGAGTCATTGTATAATGGATTGTATTAAACTTGAATTCAATGATATAATACCATTGTATAAGAAAAACTATTCTGAGCAGAGACGGTTTGTCAGTCTGGATGTTGTATATTGTCATTAATTATTATATCATGTAAGTTGAATTAATATTATAATATTATTATTTTTTTATTCGTTTCTATGGTAATAAACAAAGCGTTAGAAATTAAAATACCATTTTTAGCGGTTTTTCGTAATTTTTCGGTGTTTTTTCCCGTGGCATTAAATACCTAACTGTTCGAAAAATGACCTGCCTAAAGTACCTACCATCTTGATCCAATTTGCTAAAAGATAAGGTACTATATGTTGAAATCAAAGCATTCCTTCTGGTAGAAATTTTGTATACAGGGTATAAAAAATTAACACCATTGTAAAACCACTAGCTTCCTCGATCCTCTCAGAATCTAAAAATGTATATAATATTATATTCTAGTAATATCATATGACGTTACCAATGGCAACCATTTATATAAATAGAACATTTTATGATTTTTTAGTTTTTTGAAAGAAAATCATCTGGGAGCTACCATTTAGCTACCTACCCTTTAGTTAGGCACCTCTAGTAGTTGAACAAATAAGGTATAGACGCTCTCCAAGTCTCAATAAGGAATCTATTAATATACCTTTTATTGAAAAAGGTTCAGTAGATTTTTGAGTATATTACCTTCGGATGAAGCAACATACATTTTTAGCTGTACAACCCGACTTTGACCATGAAAAAATGAATAAATATAATATATTATTGCGTTATATAGGTGTATCTTGCTTTTGGTATACCTCAGTTCGCAGGTCAGTGTATCTATAGCTTTGAGAACTAATTAGACCGAGAATGACAATTTATTCGCCTGTGGATGATTGGATATGGACCTTGGTATATAAATCGAACGTGGTTCAAACTATTCTCTCAATTTTCCTTATATCTCCAAGAACAATTTGATATTTTCACAAATCTGTTAAATAGGTTTTGAGTAGATACTTATACAAGGTACAAGTATACATTAAACTCTCATATTTGTTTTAAGAAATGATATCTTTATTTGAAACCATAAACATGACGTTTTGATGTATGTTTTTTCTTCATTTTTTAGAGTAACCAGCAATGGCAATCATTTATATACAAAAAAAAACTATTCATTTCTACAAATTAATTCTCTTATTCGTATTATCTGAAAGCCGTAACCAATACACATACATTATGATATAAACATTATATCTAGGTAGTATATTGACAAAATATTTAAAACTTTATAATTATTTTAATGTTGACTAAAAAACATTGGGAACATATATCTATATAATATATAAAAGAAAGTCGTGTTAGTTACACTATTTATAACTCAAAAGTGGCTGAACCAATTTGGCTAATTATTTTTTTGTTGTGTTTGTTATAGTCAGGAGAAAAATAATATGAAAGAAAAAATTGAGAAAGTTTCGGGGTTAGAGGAAAATTACGTGGTTGTGATGAATAAATAACTAAATAATAATAATAATAATAATATTTTTTTGTTACCTACCAATGGCAATGTGAATAACAAACACATGATTCAACAATAACACGGCGTAAAATAAACTTGTAAGGTTATTGTGTCCTTACTTAATAAAATTAGGAATAACCGAGTGAAAATAGTATATAAAAACCGTATATTTTATAATGTATATAAGAAAACCAAACACATTACATTAATTACATTACTATTAAAGTCTTCTTGCAGAGCTTCCTTTTCAAAGTCAGTGTGACCACATTATATTCCCTTCAAACTTTTTTTAATCGCCGTGGAGACGGAATAAGTGTTTAATCTTATCTTTTATGTATACGATATAGATAATAATAATAATAATAATAATAATAATTATTATTATTATTATAATTATTTTTGTAATCAATAGCAACCATTTAAGTAAACAAAAAACAAAATAAAATAAATGTATTATAATTACACAATCAGGCATTTTCTACGTACAACTATATGTTTTATTGTGCCAATATTCTCATTAACAATACCATGCCACGACCAAGACGATCAAATATGTAATGCAACTAGGATTCGAAACATTGTGAATGAAAGGACTGATATATATTATATATATATATATATATAAATTAATGTTTGTGTGTAGATTAGACCTCTGGGAAGAAGATAGGCTAATTTAAAAAGGGTAAAATTTGGTTTTTTTATTCACCGGATTGTAGTACGGTTAGATTAGGTTAGGATTTTGATTATATTAATCCACCGTAGGTAGAATTAAGTAAAAACGACAAACTTGGTATGACTTTGATACTAATTTAGAGTTAAATCATACACTTACCACTTACGTACAAACAGCACGGGGTTAGGTTAGGTTATTAGACCGCGATCTACCTCGATCTAACCTGATAATATACTGCTGCGAATCAGAATTTTTATTCCGGGCAACAGAAAAGTTAAGATAAATCTATAACACAATACACCAAATATTATATAACGCATTGAATCAAGTTTGAGTCATATACAGTTTGCAAATTTAACGCGTAACAAAGAGCATGGGATCAGCTAGTTGTAAGTAAAATACATTTATTCACCTAAAATTGGATTTCCGAACACAGCTGTGTGCCGGATGGGACAATTAATTATTTTAAATAATATAGACGTAATTGACGTATTGACGTTATTAAAGTCTATAGTTGCCTATGTTCTGCCACTTGTTTGAGAGTTCCCTTCGCGATTTACCTAGGCACCTAGCGATGGTGAAATTTTTGTTAGTAGTGAACTAATTGATAGTGACTAGGTATGATAAGACTAAAAACATTTAGGTACACCTACTCCAAAGAAAACTGATACAGTTTTATATAATTTTATGAGTCGTTCAGTACAATTGAATAAAATTATGAGTGTTTTTCTAATAAATTACCAACGCTATTACTATTACTATTACTATTTTTATAGTAAATATTTTGAAATAACTATGATAATATTATTACATGGGTCCACCTCCTACTATGATTTATAAATATAATATATATCAAATAATATGTTTAATAATAAATTAAAAATCATAATATATTATATTATTATACGTCTCAATAGGTGACCTATTTATTTAATATTTGCATTCAAATATTTATTTTGAAATGTTTATAAGGTATGAGTATTGTTTACATGATTATGTGTAAATTTTTAATTTGTCATATTATATTATGTGTATAACTAAACTAAGAAATATTTTTTTAAAATCTAAATAGGTACCTCGTATAATATACTTATATTATATATTATATTATACTTAAAATATTATTATAAATATGAATGATTACCAATAAAATGTATATTATAACTCGGGACTCACTAGAGTCTCTAGATATTCAAGTACTAAATGGTATTTATATTACTCACATAATTTCGAATCATCACGTGTCAACGTGTGTAATGAACAAAAGTATACAATCAGTTGTTGAAGGAATGATTTTAATTTCTGGATATTGGCTGTGCCTTGCCGAATGACTTGACAAGGTTCAAACATAAATCAAACATAAATTAGCATTCCTCTCGTTAATCAATTACCCGATGATCCAAAAAAAATCTGGTTTTTTTAGTACACATGGTGAAAAAAAAGTATTTGATCCCATGTAATTTAAATACTCAATATCTCTAGTTAAGTCACGGTATTTTTTTTCCGAAATGTAATATTTAATTAAAATTATAACTGCAAAACACAATGATAAAAATGTAAGTAAAATTTACTACAATCACAAAATAATATACACGTCAATGATTATGATTTTCATATAAAAATATTATTAAGTTTATATCATTAAGTTCATATTATAAATATAATTTGTACGTGTCAAAGAAACTTATTTAAAAAAAAAAAAAACAACACAAATTTGTTAAAATGTATATCATTATAATATTATAAAAGAAGAAGTACTAAACATCAGTTAGGTCCAAATATATATACCACGATTGCAAGAATGTGTCTGTATTATACTAATTGGGAGATTAGGAAACGGTTTTAAACTATTATCTATCGAATGCGAATACTAAACGTGGGATTTAAGAACAAATCAAAAATAAGTATTATTTTAAAAAGAGTATTTTTGATGAAGTATTTATTAGACTAATAATCCATTTTACGAATAAGCGCTTTTGACGTTCTGTCCATCCACGCATCCACCAAATATGATGCTAATAATATAAAAGGAAAAAATTGAAAAATATAAACCAATGAAATAATAAATATTTTATAAAGATTATTTTTTGAAATCCATTCAATAGCTTTTTTTTAATCAAGTCGTATACAATTAATCCAAATAGTCCAATATGTAATGAAATTTGAAAGTAAGGCCCCAGTATAAGTTTTTAGAGTACTTAACACGTATTGTATTTATTGGTAATTTATGTTCAGTTTTCAAAAAATAAAAATACTATTAATTATTGAATGAGGGTAAATTTTGATTTACAGTGTAGCGACTAGAGAAGATACTAGATACATAGGAAACATTTTTTTATTCAATTTGAGCAAAATATTTTCACTCGTCGTTTAAGCTAAAGACTTCGTACTATTCGTACCTACTATTATCCGATTTGCCATACACAATAAAATTAGAACTTATAAGTGAAAAGATACCTATATTCACTTAATACTATTTACTTAGCAAAGAGTACAGGTAGGTTATCATCGAGTACAATATATTATACTGAATGGTAAAATATAATAAAATCAAAATATAAACACTCAAGTAAAAATATTATGTTCGAAAATTTAACTTCTAAGTTCTAACCCTCAAAATGTGTACCTATGCGAAATAAAATGTTTGTGAAATCGGTTTAACTTGAAACGCCGTAATTGTACATCTTTTATATATTGTGTATAGGTATACTAATAATTAGGAAGGTACTTAATATTTAGTAGGTACTCAATATGAAAATACGATATTATTTTATAATTATTCCGTTCTGCTAATTCATTATATTATAATACGGTTGTTTGTGTGTCGATTCGCGAATTCAAAGAAATGCGACTGAGTTAGTACTTAGTAAGTAGTAGTATATAGTATATTATAATTATTATTATATATATATATCTACCTACGTATAAACAAAATATTGTTATAATAATAATGTTAAAAGTCGTTCTCGAGGTGGTGGTTATGACGTAGGTGGGTAGGTAATAATCGAAATAACATTATTATATTACTTATTCATAAAATGACTACTCTTGTCTGTTTATATATATTATAATGTTATATGCGTGTATTGCTGTAGTTATTGCCAACGTATTAATATATTTTACAATAGACCTTATGATATAGTATAAGGTCTATGGTATTTACCTGCGCGTACATTCATATTGCGTTCTCGCCAAATATGTAGTCGGAATATTCTGTCGTCAGCAAAAGACACCTGTCGTACGTACACAAAGTATATTACGAATTCAATTTTGGATAAACTACATGATAGAGGGCCATATAATTATTATTAATTATTGTTATTTATCTGTATACCTACCGAAAATGGCCGTGGACGACCACAAAACTCCTGTGCAAAGTAATCACTAATACCGTTTATAACCGCTATACCATAATTTATGTAAAACGTGGTGCGAACTTGCAAATTCGTTAAATTTGTAAGGCCTCGTTTTTTTATCTGCAAGTTTTTATGACCAAGGTAATACGAGGGCGCTGTCAACGAATACTAAAATATTATACATTTTATGAAGAGAGTTCGATAGACAAAATATATTATCATAAATCGGGTTTTATTTATTTTTTCCCGACGTCCCGCACATTCGATAAATTCCCATTTCATTTTTTTAGTGCTTTCCATTGGGTCTTTTATACTCATTGATAAGTTTAAGATTTTCCGGTGATAATCCGCGATGATTTTTTGAAGTAAATAAGATTTACAATTTTCATGTTTATACCATTTGACATTTTCCATTTTTATATACCATTTTTAATATATTTATATTTGTTTAACATAGAAATAGGTTTTCTAGATTTGTTAATTTTATTTAAGTTAAAAACAACCTATACTATGTTTTGTATTATTCATTTTATAATATTATGACCTGTATAAAATATTGATTAATCCAAAATTTAATTTGTATAAATGATAAAAGTGTAAACAGGTCGTGCCATGATGTCAATTGGTATAGGGTAATATTATACCACGTATCATTTAATATCACTTACATTGA
Source organism: Macrosiphum rosae (assembly GCA_016617965.1). Lineage (NCBI taxonomy): Eukaryota > Metazoa > Arthropoda > Insecta > Hemiptera > Aphididae > Macrosiphum > Macrosiphum rosae. The sequence continues at coordinate 10,867 of WHPZ01563207.1, forward strand.
GCTTTTAAACATTTTTAAATGATTATAAATAATTAAATATTGAAATAATATTATGATATTTTCAACGAAATTTGAAATTAAATCTGTAATAAAAATAATTAGCCTATTTTATTCTGGTTTAAATCATGCTCATCTAGTAGAGTAAAAATAGGTTAAATGCGAAACTGATGTCATCAGTGTTTCCCTAGGTGTTCCTTTAGAAGGGCTTATCCCCACTGCTGTTCTCTCTGTTATTTAATGGACTTAAGTTGGTTATCCCAGACTATAAGTTCTTTATGTTTACAGATATATTAGACTTTACAGCCTATCAGAAAAACCTAGTTTGTAACTGATTGTGCAACCATAATGAGCTAGATGCATTTTACTCGTGCTTTAACGCTATGTGGTTAAATTTTAATTAAGGAAAATTATAATCCATGTCTTTGACTAAGGGCCAGTTGTACCGTCTACGGTTAAACTACGATTAAGCTTAATCAGCTGATAACGGAAAGGTTAGGTAAGGGCAAATTCGACCGATTAAACTCCGGTTAACTTTAATCAGATATGGTACAACTGGCCCTTAGAGTAACTACATGAACTTGATTATTTTTTCAAGTTTTTTGTGAGTATGTTATCTAACTTATCAACCAGTAAGAAATACTTAATTTAAGAAAAACAAATAAATTGAGGATACTCCAACATTTGTTTATTCTGAATAAAGTAGTCCGTAAGCGTAAAATCATTTTTTTAACAGCGGGTTCACATTTTATACAAATATAATTGGATTCAAATTATATGTATAATTATTGAAAACTTAATAGCATTTACATGAATACGAGAAACTATGTTTGTATAAATTGCTTTTCAATTCCATCAAACAAATTTGAATTTTTTTCGTTTAGGTTATTTTCATGATTCATCATTATCTAAATAATCTAACCTAATACAATAGCAAAATAATAATAGACAACATTTAAAAGTAACTGCATGATGTGGCATCAAAAGATTAAAAACTTAACAAACTTCAATATTGAACACAAATGTTTTAACAATATTTGAATGGCATATTTGATGCAGTTTCGTAGAGGGTTCGTCAGTATTAGTTTAGAATGTTTAGAAAATAAAATGCATAACATTTTAGATTGAAAAAATATACATGATTCTAAAATAGTTATAACTAGTTGGGTACCTACCTATCTACAGTTTTTGTTTAGCACCTACACTAAAAACTTCGTTAAATCAATTACCGAACTAAACTTCTGTCTATAATGGTTATTGCTCAACAATATACTTCCAGACAACAAGTAATTAAATTCTGAATTTTTTTATTTAAGCGGCGGAAAATTTTTAGTGCTCCATTGAATTGTTTAACGATCGCAAATATAGGTATAAGTATGTACTATGTATATGTTGTTTTATGCTTGCACGGATACTTCTTAATTAACGGCATGTCATATATTTACGATTTATCGTTTCATAAAAAAAAAAATTGAATCGTTAATCGTTAATTCTGGTATAGGTTTTTGTTGATATAAAATAAAATATATGACATACAATTTTCACGGTCGAGTGAGATATTGCTCAATAAGTTTATATAGATTCCTATAAGTCATGATCTTTAGAAAATTAAAAGAACAACATATACCTACTAATAATTGTTTGAAAACTATGTAAAATAATACGTTCTTAAACTTTAAAATCCTAATTTTTCTGAAACGTTTCCTAAATGCCTATAAAATAATAACTATCTCATTACGTATTATTATATTTTCTTCTTATCTATTTATTATTATGGTGTAATCGTGTATTAATTAATGTACTTATAATAATACGTATGAGAGAATGTGCGCATCGCACAGTTTCACACATTTTATATAATATATGCACGTGATGGCGGTATGGTTATCGTACCTTTATATTTGAATAATTCTCATTTTAAGAATACACTAGAAGCAAGTAGGAACACACACACACACACACACACACACAATAATAATATACATATTATTATAAAAGTAATATAATATGTACCACTCACTATAGGTACTAAAACATTTTAGTATTTTACTGTGGAGAACGTGTCCTGAATCTCTGAGTTAAGCGAACCTACTAGGAAACGAGAATATTCAGCATAATCGTAAAGAATAACACATAATATTCAATCGTGTAGTATGATATTATAATAACGACGGTAATATATAACGGGGTTGAACTATGATCAAATTAAATAAATGATACTGATTTGTCTGTATTCTCCACGATTAGAATTCAGAACCTTAAAGAAAATAAAAAGATCTTATGGTTTGATAATATTAATATTAATTTATACATATTTTTTTTTTAAAGATAAAATGTAATATTAAGAAACATGCGTTGTCATTGTTAGAGTTAATATGATCATCTATATTTGAATTTTAATAATGTATTGTAATATTACTATTTACTATGCTATTTTAATAACCTCAAATTTTGAGCCAACTATCATAATATAAAAACATACAGAAATACATACAGGGTGTCCCACCGAGATCTGACAAAAAAAAAATAAAAATAAAACTGCTACTTAAACGTATGACAAAAATTGTTAGTACTATATGTGATTACCAAATAATTTAAGAAATATACTCATGTCAGCAAATTTCTAAAAATAATATTTTTAAAAAAGTTATTACATTTCAAAATAATTTAATAAAAAAATTATAGATATTTAAAAAAATTCTAAAAAATAAACTACTTGACTTATATAAATGTTTTTACCATCAAAATTGTTCTTATAATCAGGTTCACAAATTGGCTATTTTAAATTTATATAAAAAATTTTAAATCAAATTATACATTTTAGATTCTGAGTGGAACGATGAATGTATTGATTTTACAATGATGTGTGTTTTTTTTTATTTTTATTTTTGTTTGTTTTTTTTATTTTTTTTTTTTTGTGTCTTTGTACACGATATTAGTCGAAATAATGCTTCGATTTTCGACTTCAGTATCTTGATCGAATGGAAAGTGAATATTGTTGATGCATTGAGAAGGTCAAATTTTAAAATTCCCAGTACTATTCAAAAGCGCCAAGAAAAACAAAAGAAAAATTAAAGAAAAACGGGAATTTTTACGCAAAATCAATTTTTCAGAAAATTGAATTTGGTCTTTGGTGTAACATTAAAACAAATGACCGTAAATACATGAAATTTTCACTGGTTGTTAATATTTGCATTTTCTGTACACGATAACATTTTCAAAATATTTTGATTTATTTTGAACTGTTTAGAGACATTTTCATTTTTCATTTTTTTTTATTTTTTTATCTAGAAATATTAATAACATTTTATTTGTTGGTTAAAAAGCTTGAAAATTTAATAGAAGGCTCCTAGTATATTGTTTTAAAGGCAGAAGAAAAATATTAAAAATCGTTAGTCTCAGTTTTTTTTTTATAAGCATTTAAAGTTCAAAAATTGACAAAATATAGAAAAATCACAAAAATTAGCAAATTATTTTGAGTTAAGAATTCGTGAATTGTTTCTTTTTAAATCTAAGATTTTAAAATGTAATACAAGATTCCTTATAAGATTATCTACCTCTATCAAAAAAAAAAATGTCTATAAGAAAGTCAAATTAAATTTTTATGAGTGTTTGAAATTCAAATTTTTACAACATTGGATATTCACTCGATTTCTCATGTAGCGA
>WHPZ01563213.1:0-11165 GCA_016617965.1 Macrosiphum rosae
TTCGAAATAGAAGGATTGACTATTGGGATAACTGTATTGATATTAGTACAGATGGTACAATGGTTGGAAAAACTGCTGGCGTGGATTCGCGAATTAAAGAAGTAACTAACATTATTGTATATTAATAGTCATTGCATTCTTCATCGTCCAGCACTCGCTATTAAAAAGATGCTAATACCTCTTAAAATGTACTTGATGAGGCAGTGAAGATTATAAATTTCGTGAAACTTCGACCATTGAGCACAAAACTGTTCACAATTTTGTTTGGGATCACGCATTAAAAACAAATAAATATTAAAACTGATAAGCTACAAAAATATTATGTTATTTTTTTCTTATTAAATCAATTGAATAATTTATATATATTCGTATTTTACAATAAAAAGCAAACCTTTTTACAATAAAAAGCAATTTTTTATGAATTATTGTGGTCTCGAGTAGATATTTCTGACTTATGGGGCTCCACAAACAAAAAAGTTTGAAAACCACTGGTATAGGTAAATATATGTTGTAAAATAATACTTTACTGCAGTGGAGTAATACTATGGTGGGGGGATGGTGTGGGTGATATATCACCCCACAGAGGCCCAAAACCTTTTTTTTCTACTTTACACATTCTTAGTACAATACATGCGTTACAATTTTAAAAAGTATACTTATATATTATTTTAACTTATGGTATGCAAGTGGCAACAACAGAGTTAAAAATGTGGAGAAAAAATATGTCATTAAATAATTTAAACTTCAAGACGTCTATCATGAATGCGTTTTTAGTCTGCAATAAGGAATTATATCCAAATATTAATTTTCTTTTTAATATAATATGTTGTACACTTCCTGTATCGACGGCTACTCTGGAACGTTCATTTTTTAGTCTAAAACGTATAAAAACTTACCCACGTAATACTGTAATAGTATGTCAGAAGTGGGTAGGTACTCTGGTTTAAATTTTCAACTCAATTTCAATTGTCTACCAAGAAAGAAACAATTTTTTTTCTGGCAAGACTAAATGGATTAGCTGCTAGTCCACAAATAGGCACGTTAACTTACAGGTTGATGAAATAATTGACCAGAAAAAAACCAGAAAACTGGAAAACCAAAAAACCAGAAAACTGGATATTTTATTATAGTCATTCAATTTGTTTTTTAAGTGCTAATGAAACTTGTTTAATACGTATGTTCTACTATTGTTATTAATGATAAATACTCATATCACCCCCTAGTTAGGTACGCCACTGCTTTACTTCTATTGTAGGCATTTACGCACGGTATTTTAGCCTACTCTTTCCAAAATGTTGTCCGCTATTCAGAGGGTTCCGTTGTTAAAATGTTGTAGTTTGTTCCCAAAAAAAGTCCGCTATTCGGAGGTGTCCGTCAAGGGAGGTTTCACTGTAATTAATATCTGTCACAAGAGGATACATCGTAACCGCACAATATGTTGTCTCTGTCTTACACGTGTACCTATACGACATGTCAAATTGTCGTTCACTAGTTTCAATGGTGGTGTGCTGTAAGTTTTTATTCGAGAGCACAGATATTTATGTAATTACATCATAAAAATATTTATGAGTGTAATATATAAATATCTGTTTTTGAGAGTGAATCATAGAGTACTCAGTTATGGAGTGCATTTACTTATAATCAAAACTTTTATAGGTCAAAACATTATCTGTGTTCGCTTGATCGAAATTATGATAATTTCCAAAAATTATTTTACATAAATATATGCATCAGTGGCGTCATTTCAGTTTTTATTAGACCAGGCCCTAGTCACTAGGGCAACTTTTCACTGCTTTTCCGACTCAACATTTTTTTCACCAGCATAGTGCCATTGTGTTTAAGGGGGGTGGGGGTGGTAACTGTGCCTACTTAACTAGACCTACCAGCCCCTCCCCCCAAAATGACGCCACTGATACGCATATCATTTAAACAATTTAAATATCGTGAAAAACCGATCGAGAGAACATAGATAATGTTCTTACAATCTTGCCTAAATATTTTATAATTTGTCAATTCACTTTAATATTATCAAAAATAACAGCAAACTATAAAAGCAAGTGAATGAAAATTTAACATGACGTACGTGTGTAAGATGGATACAACACACGACGCCCCCTCTTAATTTACGTGTAGTTTTCAAATATTATAAACTTCTGTAATAAACCCAAATTACTTAATTTATTTATATTTACCTAATAAAAATATAATAATTTATTTCTATATATTTTAATTTAATTACCCACATTTGTCATGCAAATTTAAATAGATATCATACATTGAAAAGTAAAATGTGAGATTTGTTAGGTATGTAAAGTAATAATTGCAATATAATATAAAAATTGGTTTTACTACAAAACGTTTGAAAGTGACTTACGGCATTTTAGCTTATGAGGGGGGCAGTTGTAATACATATTGTATGCTATTATTTACTCGTGACCATCCTACCACAATAGTATATTCTCATCGAGTACAATACAATGCATAATATAACCATATAGACAGTACCCATTACATGTTCATGGACAGAACAACTTACTCTGCGTCTCTGCTGCAGTCACTGAGAATTGAGATACCTACCTAGTTTAATAGTTAACAATATGTACCTACCATAAGAGCAAGATACTATACTCCAGGGGTTAAACATTGCTCCAAAAAAAATATTTATTGATATCAATCGTGGCACATTACGATTTTGAGATCAGGGATTGTAGTTTTTTTTACATTATTCTTACTAACATTAGTAATTTTTTCAAACATTACGAACATCAATCTATTGGTTTGCCACTAAGATGTATGTCATGAAAAAAATTGTTTTCAAAAACACATAATGGAAAAGCTATCCAAAATCTAGGGGATTGAAATTTAATTTAAAATGTATTGAAAAAAGACTTTTAATCAACTAAAAAAAAAAAAAAATGTATTATTCAATCATATTATGTATATGTTCAAATAAGTTATAACTTATAACTTATAACACAAGCACTAAACATTGCACCAATAGTTATTATAATTATGTATAAAGTAAGGTAATTTTAATCATTGTGCAATGTATTTTAACTTTGCTCCAAACTTTTGGGAATAAGTAAGTCACTAGTACAACATTTGGATTTTTTTGAAGTGTTCTTACCTCTCAACATCTATACATATAAATAACAACGCGAATAGGTAATTTTTATCTTTGTTATTGAAGCTATAGTATAGGTTCAAACTAAAAAAGAAATATATTTGGAGCAAAGTATCTCACTCTTACGGTATACTGTTTGAGATAAAGCTTAACCCACTGAACTAAATACTAGTTCAGTACTGACTTTGACCATTGTACTTTGTATACGACTAAATGAAAGTGACCACGTGACCAACCTCCTAAACAATTGAAAACGCACAAAACAAAACAAAAAATTATATACACCTCCCAATCCAACCCATTCAAGTTGATTGTCGAAGTATGCAGTTTAAGAACGCTCCCTCTTTCCTTCAGGTCATTCATTTTTTGTTTGTTCAAATAAACAAATGTTCTTATGTTTTTATTTTTAAAGACTGTAAATTGTATATTTATTTATTTATAATAAGAAAAATGTTGTTTGAACAAGTTTCTGTATGTGTATTCATTGCAACCCTTAAATGTAAGTCATGGCTTGCCTCAGTGTCCTTGGACATTAATTATTTATATGAATGGCTTACTGAATTTAAATGTTGATGATAAACTACTTTGTTTTGACGGTGATAGTTATACTATTGAAAGAAAAAAATATTGAATGTTTGTTCAACAAAGCTACTTAGTTTTAAAAATGGTAAATATGTGGTTTGAGTGGTTTGACAATAATTTTCTAGAACTTAACCTGTCTTTGACGTACAAAATATAGCATTTAAGAACAGTTACAAAATAATTAATCACTCAGGATTATGTACAACAAATAGTTTTATAAATTGCAAAGATATTGGAAAAGTGGATAGCAATTAAATACTTAGGTTTGCATTTGGGTAATCAATTAAAATGTAAAATACATATTATTGATAATAATATTTTAATTATAAGAGGACACTATTTTTACATTCAGAAACATTAGAAATGTATTGAACTTACATAACGTACAATTAATAACTCTTGTCTTTGTTTAATGAGTAATTATTTTCGGTATTGAAATATGGGGAGGGACCTTTAATTCACATCTAATCAGTTTAAAAACCAATATAAGCAAACGTATTAAATATATTCTAAAACTACCAAACCTCTACGGCACAGAGAAAATTTACAAAGACCAGTATGTTTAATTTGATAGACTATTTTTAAAAAATGTTCTAATTCTTGCATACAAAAATAATTATATTCATGATCATAATACAAGATAAAAAAACAAATTGTATGTAATAAAAACAAAGTGTACTTAGTCGTTTGGGCTTAGAAGTAGTTTAAATATAGCAGTTGAGTTGAGCAGGTTAACATTAAACAGTATAACAACTTTTGTAACTTTAAAAAATCAATTTTAAAAATGTTATAAAGTACTCATTAAGCAAATTAATCTTTAAGAGTAATTATTGCTAATATGTAAATTATGTTTATTTGTCATTGTCCCATTGTTATTCTCTTTTCTTTTTTCTCTTCTCTCAAATAACTTTAATGCCAATTTAATTTGTATGTTTAATCGTAGGTACTTCTCATCTCTAACACAAGCTTTGCTTAAAAGAGATGAGCAAACACACACACACACACACATATATATAAATTTCCTTTTTAACTGATGTTTTTTAACCAATGTTTGTTTTGTTTGCAATAAATAAATAAAAAATAAATAATTTTGATAAGTTTTGAAATTTGTAATTTTTTTATGTTTTATTGAAATCGCTATTAAAAAACTTCAACTGTAATTAAATTATGTTGTCAGTCAAAAAAAATTAATTTAATCTTATCAACTATTTTAATTATTATAAAATTTGTAAACTGTATGAGAAAAAAAATGTTCAATTTACGAGTGCATTAGGATTTATGACTCTTGTGAATAACTGTAATTGAGTGACTAAACGTCTGTAGAAATATATTATCAATGCTTCTCTAATTATGTAAATGTTATTGAAACACGTAATTAACAGACAATGGTTCAAGACAGCATGATAATATTTTCTTTACAATCCTCACATATTATATTGACCGAATAACATTCATCTGATCGAACAAATGTTGTCATGTCGTCTTAAATCAAGATTTATTCATAAAATTTGTAAGTCTTTGGTTGGCTGTGTCCCATTAGATATTAGTTGTACAAAATTTTCTAAAAAATAAGACACTTAATATTTGTGAAATTTTCTCCATGCATAAAAACAGTATTTGTAATGGAATTCTATTATCCATTTTTTTTCTATTCGCAGAAACAAATTCTTAAACATGAATAACAATATTGTAAATGGTTTTGAGAGCAGAGGACATTTACAATTTGTTTAGTGTGTTGACGTAAAACATGACAAAAAATTCTGACTATCCAGTCCTTATCAATTTTTTTTTACAGATTTAAAAGATAAGCAAGTTATTTAGAAAAAAAACAAATTGTGGAATAAATACAATTGCACGTACGTTTCAGTGTGCTGTTAATTGTTATAGTTTAACAAAATATAATCTGCTAAAACAACGTCATTGCCAAGCGTTAATGATAAGTGACATAGTAATTCAAGAGAAATGTTCATTTTCAAATACGTACTACAAGGTTGTTTCAATAAAATATACAGACTAGAAAGTAATAATTATTTTATTTACACTTAGAGCACCGAATGAATTAAAATAAAAAATTAGTCAACAAATTTACTTGAATCTCCTACATAAAGTTTAAAATATATAACAATAAGATAATATCAAATATAATATTATGAATATGGAAGACTGACAATAATAATACAAATTCTTTTTTGTCAATATATAAAATTAAAGGACCAGTTCAATATATATTTTATATATTAGATCAGAATTATACTCTTATTATTAACCTGTTTTCCTTAAGGTAACTTTTGTAAAATGGTCATTGCAAATGTTCAAAACACATCAGTTTCTCGAATTTTTTTTGTTTCTTTTGTTTTTCGTCTCAATGAGGTTTGTTGCATGTGGTAATATTTGAACGTGTCTTCGGGTATTTCTAACAGTATGAGCTATCAGACCAGAAAAAAGGAAAATTATACATTTATCAATAAAAATAATAAAATATAAGAGTAAAAATACCTTCTTGATAATTCTCTCTTCCTCGAGCATATGCAATGGTGGATTTCGTAGAGCTTCTAAGGTTTCACACATGGTAGGAAAACGTTTTTTGAGATCAGAATATGATTTTTCTGGCAATGATATTTTGATCATAATTAAACCCATTTTGAAAAATGTTTTAACACCTACAATTAATAGAAGATATATAAAATTGAATTCGGAAAAGATTTTAAAATTATTTACCATCAAATAAAAATATATCCCAAAACCTCAACAAGGTGGGCCATGGCAATGTTCTTGTAAAAGCACATAAAAACCATTCAGTCATATACATAATTGGATCAATACTTTGCTTTTTCTAAAGAATAAAATAAGTTATATTAATATAAACACAATTATAAACTATACATTATTGCAAAGTAAGATCATACACTCACCAAAAGTTTATAAATTTTTGGCTCCCGTTCTTTTAATAATGCAAAAAGTATGTTACCATCTCTAATCAATGTTTCCTAAACATAAAATTGATCAATTGAATTAAATACCGTTCATTTAAAATGTACCTATTGTTTAATATTAGGTATGTTCAATTACCATTCCTGGACTGTAGTAATCACTAAGGTAATCATCACAAATTGCTACAAAACACCAAAACGCTTGCTCGGCTGGCATGTGCATGAGAAGAAATGCAGCAATTGGAGCTTGTGCTTGACAATATCCAATCACAGGATTTAATATTGTATACGCTTTGAGAACATTGAATAACTCTTTTTGGCTGTTGGAAAAATAAGCAACTAATGTTAAACAATATTAAAACATTTAAAATGTCCATTACAATTTACCCTGTTCCATCTTGGTCGACAAACATCTCGTGGTACGGGAACTGTCGATGCAGATCTTTTCTTATGTCTTCGATCCATTTACGATCTCCTGGCTGGTCACACAGCTTGAAATAGAGATTTTTCTTTTGGTCCAACAGTTTATTTGCTTTAGTCAAGTACAACCAAGCTCTAGGTCTGATCGATTGTGGAATTCCTTTTCTACATCGGTTTTGTACCTAAAAAAAAATGTAGCAATTTTAAGACGAAATTTTTAAAATATGTTACCTATATATAGGTTGGTGTAGGTAGGTAGGTACCAATATTATTTTTAATGTTATTACTTTTTTAAAACTCCTACTCATTTGTTTATCCCAATTGGCAGTCATATTAAGCCATTTTCGTTCACGTTCTATGGTTTTGTTAGCTGATATCATGTGTTTCCTACAATCAGACATTAATTTGTTAGGTACAAAAATTTCACACAGCAATGAGATAATATTATGTAGGCATGTAATCCAGGATATCTGTAGAAAGTATAGAATATGTTCTCACATATGGGACAGGGGAACAGGGAGGAGTTAAAAGCAAACCAAATAATATACTTCTTTTATGCACGTATAAGCGTAACTAGTGAACTGTAATGTTGTTTTCATGCAATACCCTTAAATGCATAATAATTTTTAATCAAACAGGAAGTATGCAATGCGCACACTGTAGCATACCAAATAGCTAGGATGACCAAAAGAGGATTTAACTTCCTGTGTTCAATATTATCATTGTCAATAATAATATACAATATTGCAAGTGTACAGGTACAGTCATAAATAATAATATTATTTGCCTGATTTGACTGTTGATTAAAATCTTTCGGCTTGGGATTGTCGACATGTTTTTTAAGGGAATATTACAAAAAATCTTTTACACCTTCATATTTTTTTTTTTTTTTTGACAAACCCCGCGAGCTAGACATCATAACTAACTAAATTTTATACTATTAAATTTATTAATCATATTTTATATGGGTAGGTACCATTGCAATCGGTCAGTTATTTTTTGTGAAACTTTCACAATCATAAAGAAAGTATAAGAATTATATTTAGAGGTCTGCGATTGCGCCAACATTGATTTCACAATAATAATTAAGGTGTGGCCAATACAATACAAAACAATCTATAACATATCACGCATCTTATTTTTTAATTAGTTTCACTTAAATAATAATGACCATGACAATTATTATAATATTACTATTTATCAGATATCGTTCTAAAGGTGATCATAATGTGACTAAATACCTAGATAGTATGGTATTTATATTTAATTTAAAAGAAATTATGGGCGGTAACATAGATATTACCTAACATTCCTAGATTTTAGATGTATAAACAATAATTTTCTTTTATTAGATAGGTACCTATGTACTTTAATTACTGTTCACCATTTATGGCAAAAAAAAACATAAATATTTAATTTGACTTGTTAATCAAGAAATATCGAAACGATCACTATTAGGTACTATAGAGAATGATGGGTTAAACATAAAATCAACCAAAAACTCTTCAACACAGTCCACGACACATTACTCTATGGTTCACAATCATAATAGATTAAAGACTACAAAAGCCGTAAGCCAACGTGAAGCCGGCTCCTCACGAAGGTGTAAATTTGCACAGGATTAATATCATAAGTAAGGCAAAACAGTCCCGTAATACCTATGGCACTTACGATTCGTTCAGGTACTGGGTACCACCTAGGAAGCCGTGTCTGTCGGGCACCGTCGACACTACGGAGCCGTTGGGAGCCAGCGACGAGCTGGCATCCGAGTAGTTGTCTTCGTCGTTGTCAACGTATCGGGTTTCCATTTTGTTCGCAACGAACGGACTCGCCGCTTTCATGTTGTTCGATTATCGTTTCGCGTGATGACCGAATCCGAAAGATCTGTGGAGGACGTAGTGCCTACAACTCACTGTATTGTTACTATCGGACGACCGGTCGTGCAGATCAACGGGCAACAGGTCCGACCTAGGCGTCGTGATCTTCGAACCAGATAACTCGGGCACTACCTACACCGTAAGACAGCGAACGACAGAGCACTACGACACAACTGTTATAATAGTTAATGACAATATATTATTATTTTTTATTGTATTTTAACGATTTCGAACATCTGTCGACGGAATCGTAAACAGTTCTTAAACAACAGCGATATTATAATATAGCGAGCACTGCACTCGCGCGGCGTGTCGTCCGGACGTTTCGCGCGTCTCGCGACGGTCGGTGGTCGCGGCTTGTGCGCGCACAGCTTTCCGTTTTCAGTCCATCGCGAGCGCCACGCAGCGGAAGAAGAACAAAATTACGCGGCGACGAGCTGATTACCAGCCTCGGTTGACGAGTGACGACGATATCTATATGAATTATAACGATCGAGCGATTCCGAGTTTTCTTGTATTACTCGGTATTTTCTCTCCGTCGGTAGAGGCCGTCAATGCGGCGGCGGGCATTTGATGTCGTCGAAAGCTGATAATAATAATAACATTAATATCGGCGGCGAGCCAAGGCCGATGGAAAAAGTGCGCGAGATCCCCGTACGGGCACACGACGGACGAACGGACGACCGCACGGAACGGCTGGCGCTGCGCGACTGGAGTGGTGGACGGTGGAGCGGTGAACTGGCGTGTCGTACCGTCGTGAGTGGACGACCGGACCGCCGACCCGCGCGGAATGTGGATAATCGGCACGCGAAATTCGTATGAGAAAAACCAGTCGTTTGCGGATTTACGATATCGTTTGCGGTGTTTTCGTCGCGGGGCGGACCTACTCGGCCACACGACGTCATAGTTGATAATTATAATAATTGTATACAATTAATATTGAAATATAATATGATAATATAACATTATATTTACATAATATTAATTTTATCAAGTGGATGTCAGCACAAAACTATTTTCTATATCAGACCTGCGCGCGCATTATAGATAAAAAGCATCCGTGTAAATAATCGTTTTTTTTTTTTAATGATTTTTCGAATCCATCTCCTGAGTAAAACAGCCGGTTACCAAATTTATTGAGGATAACATATTTGCAAGGGCCATAGACCTATAAATATTAAATGGCCTGATAATATTTTATGAATTAAAAATATCGTATAGGTACGAAATAACATAAAAAAAAGTGGATAAGTGGATGTCGCTCTGCTGTACGGTAGGTTACAAGTGGGTCAATGTATAAAGGATTGTATTAAACTTGAATTCAAGTTTAATTTCAAATATCATTGTATAAGAAAAACGATTCTGAGCGGAGACGGTCAGTCTGGATATTGTTATTATTTATTATGTCCTGTAAGAGTTGAATTTATATTATAATAGGTATTATTATTTTTTATTCGTTTCTATGGTGATAAGCAAAGCGTTATAAATTAAAATTCCATATTTAGCGGTTTTTCGTAATTTGCCGGTGGTTTTTATTGTGGCATTAAATAACTATTGGGAAAATCGAAAAATTACGTTTCTAAAGTACCACCTTGAAATCTTGATCCAATTTGCTAAAAGATAAGGTACTATATGTTGAAATCAAATCATTCCTTCTAGTAAATATTTTGTATAAAGGATATAAAAAAATAAATAAACACCATTGTAAAACCACTAGCTTCCTGGCTCCGCTCAGAATCAAATATAATGCATAAGAATATACCTACCTTATCAGTTCGTGTGATTTTAAGTATTATACCGATTAATCGTTAATCGATATAATAGTATTCAATTTAAAATTTAAGTTATATACTTGTATAATATTTTGCTTAAACAATTTATTCGATGTACCGAATACCGATGTAGGTACGAAATATATATACAGATATTATAAGCCCCGAACAGCTTGTAGGTATAGTGATTTAATAAAAAATTATAATAACATTTTTAATTATTATTATTTAATATTTATACAATTATAATACTCGTAATAGCTAATAACTGCAACGTCACTGAACACTGCAGATGATCGCACTTGTTGCAGATACCAAAAACATTGTTGTAATGTAAGTTGAGCATATTATAGTCCCCCGTGTTTTATTTTATTTTTTTGAGTGAAATGAGACTCTCAGACTATACAATATTATAGTAGGTATATTATACTGTATTGTCCGTACCTATATACTATAATAT
>WHPZ01563216.1:0-22220 GCA_016617965.1 Macrosiphum rosae
CTCGGCACCCCCAAAATCAAAGTAGGGATAGTTGGAAAACCGTTGAGGTACAAACGATTTTACTTGAGGTACAAACAGGTACAAACGAGGTACAAACGAATGGTATAGGTTTAGTCTTGAAATTCAAAGGTGGGGGTGCCAGCGTTTCCTCGGCACCCCCAAAATCAAAGTAGGGATAGTTGGAAAACCGTTGAGGTACAAACAATTTTACTTGAGGTACAAACAGGTACAAACGAGGTACAAACGAATGGTATGGGTTTTGAATCAAAATTTGGAGGTGGGGGTGCTGGGGACATGGACCTTGATAAATAATTTACACAATACTTGTTAAATTATTGATCACCATTAATAGAAGGATTCAACTATATTACGTAAGAACGTTGTATTTATCAAATTGTTCTCGAAACCTTATAGGTAGGTAGGTATAGATAAATGCAATGAAATTATTCAAGAAGTTCATAGGCTTGAATAATAATTGATCGTATCCAAATGGTCTTTAGTCGCCTGGAGAGTTTAATCAGATTGGATGATGGGATATATAATTACCAGAAATACTATTATGGCTATTATTTGGACCGGTATAATACTTATCTATATTGATATTATATCCGTACAATACCTAAATAAACAATTATGTTGTAAATATTATAAGCTATTGTGAGTACTGAGTATGCAATGGAAATAAATGATAATTTTACTAATTTTCCTATACCTTGATTGCGATGATTTGAAATATTTCAATAAATTATGTATATTATTGTATTGTATATATTGTATTATGTATATGTTACTGAAATTGAGTGTACTTCCATTGTAACTAAACGGTAAAATCAAATTAATATATAAAGTTTAACATTTTGTTTTCATCAAACTGTATAGGTAATATTAGAACATATTATTAAATACAACAGTAGCAGTATGGTCGATAAGTACCGAAAATATTATACCAAATCACAAATATAACTTACCCCTTTGGTTTTTACATTTAATTACATGAATAATTATAGAAGAATATAAATATATTATATTTTTGATTATTTTAAGTTTACAATCTACTTGTCCAATCTACTTCAAATGCAACAATAAATATTAGAAATATACAAATTAATGTGTTGAAAAACAGTTTTTAATAAATGTAATTTATAATAACTAAAACTCAGTAAAATATCGAGTTTTTGGGTTGGTCAATATTCAATAACAAAATTATCATGTTTAGATGTTACATTGTTACGTTACATTAATGTTATGTCATAAAAAAAATATAATAACAACAAAATACACTAAAAAATACTGTAACATTATACCTTTATAACTATATAGTTGAATTATAATATATATTTCAAAATTCTGTACTGAAAATTATGTTATGTCAAGTTTTATAACGAAAGAACAGACATTAATGTAAGCAATTTAAATTCTTTTAAATTGTCCACCCCATAGTTACATCAAAATGAATAGTAAAAAAAGTCTTAACGTGTTATGTTTTTGGAAGATCAGAAAAAGTGGTTTCATAAAATATGAGTTGTTAACAATTTTTTTCCTACACTTAAGAGTTATGAAAAACTGCTGTTCACAAAAAATGTGATATTAAAAATAAAATAAAACAATGGTTTAGTATTTCTATACAGTGATAAAATTTAAAAACTTTTATGATAATTTGAAAATTATAATAATAAACATATTAAAACTTGAGTAAAAAATCGTATACATATAGAAATATTTCTACGATAGATGCTTATAAAGTACCTACTTATAGTTTTATTTATCTAAATCAATTAATACCTATATATGAATATTCCCAAATGGTGCCCAATTATATTATTTTGAAGCTATATTATATAAATATTTAATTTTAGAACGAACCAAAGCATTAAATTATTTTGAAAAATCAATAAATAAAAAAAGTTAATTTTATAAATAATTACGGTAATCACGATAAATTGATAACGATATTGCTAGTTGGTCAATGGAAATATAAATAATTTTGATGTTTCAGTTAATAAATAATTTTTAAATCTTTCTATACAGCTAGTTAATATAATATTTCTTAAGCGATATTAGAACTTATTTTTTACTCAGCACCAACGCAATAGAAGTAGAATTTAGTTTTGCTTCACAAGTTTGGAATCGTAATAATTACGATTGTAAGCATAAATTGAACAGTATATTACCATAATTCAAAATTTGACTATAAAAATTATTTTGTAACAGATTTTAAACTCTAAAATATCTTGCAGATATTCTAAACATTGTCACTTTACGTACGATTGGATATATTATTATACTTATGTTATGTAATTAAAAATTGTATACGAATTAAAAATAAATACAATATAATTAATACTCAGTGAAGAAAATCGTACCAGTTATATATATTTGACATTTAAATATTAATCAGAAAATGATTTAATGTATGTCAACGTGTCTTTCAAAACGATGGAAATGAAACAAAATAGATTCAATGTAGACGAATAGTATTTATAGATTATGAAAACATAAATTAAATATATACCATACGATAGCTTGTTTAGATTATATCTACTAACAATAATCAAACCATATCTAAATGTTTATATATGCGTAGGTAACTAAATATTTTGCAGAATATAAACAGGTCCGTCACAGTTCATCAAATTTGACCTTTTAGACCCTACTACGGAACAATGAAAATGTTTAGTTGTAAAAAAAAACATGATTATACATATACTAATGAAATTTTTCATCGGAATAGCTTCCATTTGATTTATTACCAAATATACATATAAATTATTTTTAACATTTGCGTATGAGTTGATATTATATTTTTATTTGTTTTTGAGGTATTGTTTTCATTTTTTTAAGGGTCCGGATAGTATAGAAATTATATTATTATAATGTTAAAAAAAAATAAAACATCTACGATTAAAAGTGGAATAAAATATATGAGTGTAACATAATGGTCATCTTAAAAGTTCTAGGATTAAGGTAAGCAATTTTCGTTTTGTAAATCATTATAATAAGTACACTATAAATTGTTTAAATAGTTCAATTAAGATATTACAACAATACGCGATATAATAATAAAGTTCAAGACAATTTTGAATACAAAATATAAAAACAAAAATCATATAATTGTTAAATAAAAAAACCTAGAGTTACCAACGTGTTTTGACTAAATCTGTTAAGCCATTAGCTTTTTATTTTTTATTATTTTATAATTAGTTACCTAAATCCTAATCAATACGACAATATTCAATAAAATGGTAATAAATAAAATAAACAAAATCTTCTCAAATATATTTATATAGTGTAAACTGTATAGGCTATACGTTTCGTTATGGAGGTATGTCAAACAAATGTATCCAACGAAACACAATGCTTTGAACTTTTAAAAATATTTAGAGCAGAACAAACACCTAGAACGTAATTGACCTTTCATCTAATTCGAGTAAAACTGAATATCCCAACAAAAGGGACTTGTAAAAAATTTCTATGATCTAATGCATTGGATGATTTAGAGGAAGGTGAATGCTTGGGAGCTTTTAGATTCTAAACGAAGCGATGAATGTATCGATTCTAAAATTATATGCGTTTTTTTTTTAATATTTGTGAGTGTTCACACGACAAGCTTAGTCGAAAAATAAAGGTTCGATTTTCATCTTCAGTATCTTGTTCGATGCGAAAGTGAATCTAGTTGGTGCTTTTGAGGAAATCAAAATACCATATTCTCATTAGTATTCAAAAGAGTTGAGAAAAAGAAAAAAAAAATAATGATAATCGGGAATTTGTAAGCTAAATCGGTTTTTGACAAAATCGATTTTGATTTTTGGTACAACTCTAAAACAAATGACCGTAGATACTTGAAATTTTCAATGGTTGTTTACATTAGCATTTTCTATACACGATAAAATTTTCAAAATATTTTGATTTGTTAAAAATTTCTTTTTAAATTTAAGATTTGAAAATTTAATACAAGACTCCCCATAAGTTTGTCTAATTTTATAAAAAAAAATTTCTACCAGAAGTTCAAATTACATTTTTATGAGGGTTTGAAGTTCAAATTTTTACAACATTGGATATTCACTCAATTTCTCATGTAGCGATATTTTTATTTTGTTCTTATGCAAAAACGATAATGTATAGATACATGAAAATTTCATTGAATGTTTATATTCTCACTATACCACAAGATTTTCAAAATATTTTGACCCGTTTTGAGCTGTTTATGGACAATTTCAATTTTACCTTTTTTTTTTATTTAGCTTTTAACCATAAGTTATTACAGCTTGATATTTAGAAGCCCTACTTTGTTTTACAGTTTTAATAAGTCATATTATGTAAGGTTTATTTGCATTAAAAATTATAATAATAATGTTTATACTGTATTTAATTCAAAAAATATTTTAAATATCAGACAAAAAGGACTTTACAAATATAAATCCTTCACTGAAAAAAAGGTCTCAAGTTTCGAGGAACCTTGGAGTGATCTCCGTGGAACCCTGAGGATCCGCGGAGAATACAGTTTAAGAAACGCTGGTGTACATAAATAATTTAATTATGTAAAGTATAGTCAGTAAATTTGTGAAAAACAATAAAATATATTTATAAAAATGTATTATTATTATCTACCTATACATTTAAAGTATAGTATAATAGTAAAGTATAGTATAATCCACAATAAATTATAATATATTAAATAGTTGAAATACTCATAATAAATATTATATTAAATCTTGGTTTAGAATGTGTTTTTGATTTCCACCATACATTTGTTTAAAACTTTATCCGATAATATGACAACGAACGAATCATAATGTAAAGACGACGATTGTAACAAATACTTCTCTGATTATAGAAATTATATTGCTTTGTTATATAAACGTGAACAATTAGCAGATATATTGTTATGTCAATATATTACAGAGTATGTTTTTAAATTCGATACAGGATATAATTATTTTTACTTAGATATCCTTTCAAATAAATATACATTTTTAAAAGAACCTTTCGTTTTGTATATTATATTATGATCGACATGCACTACCATTGCCATAGTTTTAAAACGGTGGATGATATGAAATTTATCGGAAATTATTAGGTATCAAATTCTTTGTGGTAATCTAAAAGAGTTCTGTTTATATAATTTGTTAATAATATGTTGACTCAAGTTTGATTAAAATGTTCAACTGTATTCGCATCCATCACATAAGCTCTAAAAATTAAACGTAAGTCAAACTCGTTTAACATCACTTTCAAACTTTTGATTACAGTAGGTACTATTTTTATCCTGATTTATTGAACATTTCACTCGAGTATTCTTTGTTCACTAGAAGTGCGGAAGTGAATTACCAAAATCCAGTCTACATGAGTTGTTGAAAATCCAACTTTGAGTTTCACTCCGAACATACTGTGTAACAACAACGCGTTAAGCACCTTTAACCGCACACCATATTTTATAACCCATATTGAGGTAAACCACTTCAGACTGCTTGTATGAACAATTGTTTTAAGCCACGGAGCGAACATATTATTTACAACGTTCTGATTAAATTGTTAGGTAGAGCACTGAGCCCAGAGCTATGGCTATATTATGAGCGGTTTATTTCGTTTTAAACATTGTTTACAAGCCAATATAGTTTGAGAATTTTTAAATACCTGCTTTTTCAACATTCATATAATCATGACCATTGTCCATCACTCCAGTAAAGTGTACATACAGGAGACAACACCAAAATATTCACATTTCAACTTATATAATTATATATTGTACGTTAAGTACATTAATACTGCCACTGTACGGTATACTCTTTAATATTTTCGTCAAATGAACTTTTTTTATTGATATAACTCAATATATTTTTATTTTGTTAAAATAATAAACATAATTGCTGATATAGTCATATCAAATAAAAATCATTGTATACACTTCATCGATCAATCAATGATCGCACTTCAAATTGGTAAAGTGACAAATATATTTTCGTAGAAAAAAAAAATAACGGGCATCGTATACTGCAGTATAAAATTGAATTATACGTTGTGGGATAACTATCGATTATAAATTACTCTTGGGGATGCAGCTGATTTACTGATTGGTTTTTTCATAGGATAATATAATACAGCCTATGTGTAGGGTACCTACAAAAAGCAGAGAAACTAAATAAATGATTAGCCATCCCTTTTGTATTTCCAAACACTAAGTTGTACGCAGAGAATACCGCGATTGTTCATTAGTCACACCAATCTCGAAAGTTTAGTACAATTCAATTCTTGGCCAACAATCAGGTCTACCTGTATACCTATATAAACCTATTATATATCATGTATATACATCTGAGATCTGAACGTATAGATATATTATCTATCAGTGAGCACGACTTGCAATTATAGTTAGCGTAACGGCGTGCTTGTGCGAGTATAAACACATAAATATATTATAAGTATCTATAGACTTCACAAAATATTCGATGCGGGGAATCACGCAAGAAGTTTGCTGCACGTGAGCTATTTTAGAAAGAAAAACAAAAAGATTTCATCGGAAAAACGAACTTCTCTTTGTAGCAGATGGAATAATTCGCCGGGTCACGGCAAGGACGAAGTTAAAATTTTTTTGGGTGGATCCAAATTATTTTCAAATATTAATAGTTTTTATTTTTAAACATGTATAACAGTGCACAATCTCTTACTAGCCAATTACGATATTTGATAATTTTTTTATATCATAATTTACTTAACTCATTATAATAATATAATAATAATGTAGGGCTTGAAACCGATATGAAATAAAGATTTTGAACACCGGTCAATGAATGTCGTCGTTATGAGTTTATTATAATATAATATACAAAAATATAGAAATACAATTTGAGGAATCTTCACAAATAATCCATTGAAATAGATTGTATTGACGCATTTAACTTTAAAGTAAATATTCATTCAACAATCTGAGTATATTTAACTATTTAAGTTATATAAGTGAAAAGTATTTCAAACTATTAATTTTCAAGTGATTTCTTGAGAATTGATTTTTAAATGTTTTTGAATCATCAAAGGTAACATATAGTAGGAATAGTAGGAATTAAAAATCTAGATATGATCTACATACAATAAAATTCCCTAGTGAGAGATTACTACAAAATATAATAAAAAAAAATTCACGAAAAATCGTTCTCTGGACAAAAAAACCTGTACTTATACATTTTTTCTATTTCTTTTTATTATCTGTAAGCATATTTTAGCATATAAAATAGTACCTATGTTTAAAATCATGTTCTGAAACACATTTTAACGAAACAAACAATTGCTTATAAATATGATTTTACCGATTAAAATTACAAATACAATATCGAATGATTTTATATAGTGGTTTTCTCAGGATTTTTCAATGGGGGGGGGCTTGAAAATTAGTTAAAATTTTATTTTTATTTTGGCCAGTCTAATAATTGCAGACGTTTATTTGGGGTTTTTTAAAATGTTTGTAACTTTTCAACTTTTCTGGTAGAAAAAATGCTGTGATTATAAGTATCGATGCCCAGTATATATTTTTGGAGGCAAATTGGATCTAGTTGGTAGTTTTAGGAGGTCGAAATTGAAAATGCTCAGTGCTTTAAAAAATAATTGACGAAAAAAAAATGAAAATGTTATTTAAATTGTTTGGTACAAGCACGGTCATACCGTCCTCACTTGGATTGTATATTTGATTACCTAATTAAATTTTTTTTT
The DNA here is from genome assembly GCA_016617965.1 of Macrosiphum rosae. Lineage (NCBI taxonomy): Eukaryota > Metazoa > Arthropoda > Insecta > Hemiptera > Aphididae > Macrosiphum > Macrosiphum rosae. The sequence goes on from WHPZ01563216.1 coordinate 7,702, forward strand.
TCTATAAATATCAATAAAAAATTATTTATACGGTCAAAAAGCTTAATAATAATGTAATACGTAAGTTTTTTTAGATTCTGAATGAAACGATGAATGTATTGATTTTATAATAATGTACCTATGTTTTTCTTTTTTTTGTGTCATCACGGTTTAGGGCAGTAAAACTGCTTCGATTTTCTCCAACAGTATCTTATTCGATGAGAAAGTGAATCTAGTTGGTGCTTCAGGAGCTCAAATTTTAAATTTCCTAATAGTTTTCAAAAGCGACGGGAAAAACAACATAAAAATTAAGGAAAAATGGGAATTTTTACGCAAAATCGGTTTTCCATAAAATCGATTTTGTTATTTTATTGTTATTCAAAAACGAATAACTGTAAATACATCAAAATTTTACTGAATGTTTATATTAGCATTTCCTATACACCATACAATTTTGAAAATATTTTGACTCTTTATGAGCTGTTTACGGACATTTTCAGTTTTCAATTTTCTTAGTTTTTTTTTTTTTTTCTATAAATATCAATAAAATTTTATTTGTTGGGTAAAAAAGCTTGACAATTTAATTCAAAGCTCCTGATATATTGTTACAATAGCAGTTAAAAAATATTAAAAATACATTTTCACAATTTTTTTTTATAAGCATTTAAAGTTCTAATGTTGACAAAATTTATCACATTTGAAATATAATAATAATTTTGTAGTTGAAAATTTATAAAATGTTCAACTTTTATAGCTGAGGATTGAAAACTTAAAACAAGTTTCCACGTAAATAAGTTTTACATAAATTACTTTATTCACAATAATATCATCAAATATACTTAGTAATATCATAGGCTGACTGACCGTTTTCGCTCAGAATCATTTTTCTTATACAATGATATTATATAATTAAATTCAAATTTAACATCATCCATTACACATTACAATGACCCACTTGTAACCTACTGTACAGCAGAGTGACTTTTTTATAACCACAGTTAATTTGTAGTTCAAAACTTATAAAATATAAAATATGTATGGCTATAAGGCGAGACAATTCAATACTAGGTCTTTCATACAAGTAGTTCATACTTTTACCGAAAAATTACAAATAATTTATGAAAATTGGTATGCAAATACAATGTTTTTTCAAAAATGAATTAATTCTGGTAAGACATATATGAAATTTACGTCTTGCTTACTATAGTAGACAGTTTAAACTTGATTAATATTTTTTTGAAAAAGTAATAATAATAAGGGCAATGGGGGAGGGGGCTTTAGCCCGTTAGCCCCCCCCCCCTGCGGACGCCACTAATTTTATACGTATATTTGAAAACTAATGAGATTTGATTTAAATCTGAATCAGAGAATAATATTTTAAATTCATACCAATCGATTGATCTACACACAAAAAAAAAAAATACAAAATTCTTCATAATATCTTACAGTCGTCTAAACGTAACGTATGTATTTATAGAAAATCAAATATAGGAATTGTGTTTTGTATGCAGTTTCTAATTGCTGCAGAGTTTTTTGAGACGCGTACAAGTCATATTATTATGTATACCAACGAGTCTATATAATATGCTCATATAAGCTAATGTTTATAGGGCAGCAACAGCAGCGATAAGACACTGGGTACATTATGTTCCCTCGTCAACGACGACGATGAACACAACTTCGGTTTTTATCTTTTTTTTTCGTATACACACGCGTGTTAAAGAGTATATGCGCGTTCCAAAAAGTACTGGTCGTAGCAAAATTTACACATAATTAATTCAATTAACGTCGACAGCGACGGGCAAAAGTTTAGCTCCGGTGTTTACTTTTCATCGTCCCATAACCAAACTTCCCATCCACTTAACCGGGCACATTATTATACCGCACTTTGTTAAATATTTACCGCCCCACCCAGAAAACGCGCTATGTGTATTACAATATAGGTATGCATAATGTGTACAATATAAGTATATTATAAATGCGTGTGTGTATGTGTTGGGTGGAGAGGGGGTTAGTGGTAGAAAAAAGACGAGAAATAAGGAAAATGTCATGACATTTTCGACGAATACTGAGATAAAAGTGTCATCATACGGTTCTAATAACATTCATATTAAAGACGCACAACAAAATATGACATTAAGACGTGAACAAAATACATAAAAAAATATTGTTCGCAAATCAAGAGACGGCTAAACGAAGATTACAAACTGACCAAGGAACGTGTGCGTATGAGTGTTTGGGTGACTGTAAGTGTAAGAGAGTGTAGGCAATATTATTATCTATGAGTCGAAACAACGACATTTTATGTATATGCTTCATGCATCTTTAACTGGGGAATATAGAAAATAAATGGTATAAGTACGTATAAAAGCTCTACTTTGAAAAATATTTTTTTAATCAAGTATCTACTTCTACCATTTATAACTAATTTTTATTTGATGTGAAATTATACGAGAAGGTAAATAAAAAAATTAAATAAATTGAAAAAAAACTTATAACCATAGTAAGTTTTTGCTGACTTCCCTTTTCTCTTAATGGTGGTTTCAGTTTAATTTTAACCTAAAAGAGAAAGCGATCTGGGAAATCATCGGTATACACATCTCTGAATGGAAAATTGATCTTGCGAACCTTCTAAGTATTAGTGTACTCCCAGTTGAATAATTAAGGAGCATACTTGCGTACTTTACTATTTTACCTCCTCTCTACAATCAAGTCAGGGTAAAACAGCCGAATATGGAACTTGCAGAATATAGGTATTTCCAATAGGAACCTAACCTATAATGTATGTTCTGTAATTAAATAATAATTGCTCTTAATTATGTCAACTTCGTTTGAAAATCTAGGGAAAAAGTGTTTAATAATACAAATTCACATTCTCCAAGTTTATCACTAATAAATGTTGACATTTTATGTCTTTGCTTTAGCACATAGAATCGAAAAACGTTACGTTACATAAAAACCTTACGTAAATTGACACTTTATGGTTGCCATGGGTTTTAAAACTATTTTAATAATAATTATTGGTTGACGTGAAATCAGTGTATTAGAAATCGAAAAACGTTAAGTTACATAAAGCGTTACGTTACGAAAAAAAAATTTAAGTTTAATTTTTCTAATCCGAGATTCGAACTTGATATACGCGCGTATCACACGATAGTAAGGTGCGACTGCATTGATTTTATAATATTATAATGTTACAATACTAAATAGGCATGTGCTACATATGATAGTAAGGACAACAAAGACATAAAATGTGGTACTTCATTGCAGACTCGTAGCACCGTGATTTTATAGTTATACGTAAGTGCCACCTATTTGGATAAACCTAATATAATATTTTACACTTTTATTAATAATAAGTCTATTATCCATGAAGATATACCTATTTCAAATATAATAGAAATAGTTGGAATTTCATTTAAATTCATATCTTTATTTCATATAAGAACCATGAAAGATTAAAATTAATTTTTAATGCAACTGCTCATCTTCTTTTTAAGGTCATAAAATGTAACCTAACCTGTATTAGTATACATATTGAATGATAATTAAATATTAATAATTGCAATTTATGTCAACGACTATATAACATTTGCGTATAGGTACACGAAATTCAATATATTTTTGATGATTTATCACGTAAGTCATATTAATTTCCCTCTGAATAACATACTATAATAACATACTATATACAATTTCTGGTTGAACATTGAACAACCGACATTACGTTATACACATAGGTATACCTAATTTATATAATAGTATAATATTAATAATATATATTATATGGCTGTATGATATTGTACAATCACTGCGGATGTATATTCAAAACCATATAGATATTATAGTAATTCCACTAACTGTTTGAATAGAACAAATGAAATAATTGATACGTAACACTGTAAGTAGATATTATGAGATAATGTATATAATATTACCTACCATATCATTTTAAGACGAAATATTCGAGGAACACCACAATGAACACTTCAAACTAAAATAATTGTAGTGGGAACGTCATTGGTTTCGTGTACAATAATCAAATATGTACACTCGAGAATAACCCTTTGTACCAATTTTAATGTAGATTTCTACGGGCTTTTTCCATAGCTCAAGCTCTATATTTTATATACCTACTTACAATTTACATCACAATACAAATTAAGTCATACTATTATAATCCTACTACATAGGTAATTAACGATAATTAATCGGAATACTTGAGGGATATTTTACGCAATACATTTTAAAATGTATTGTCATCCCTCCATTAATCGAAAGTCGGTCAACAATGCATGATAGGCAACATATTGTATAAGTACTCTGTTAATAAGCTACATATGTATGATATGTATTTCACTGTAATATAGTATTTAAAAAGTAGCCACACAGTATATTTAAGCTGCAGAGGTTTCTACACATTGATACCAACAATAAATATTAATATTTTATTTATTATTTTATTGATTTAACTAACGGGTAGATACCTAATAACTTTTTCTGCTCATTCTGGATATCTGTACAGACTACAGGGATGATATTATAACAATAAAAACGTACAAATTAACATGTTTTTTTTACAATATTAAGTGTTTTAATCGTGTACTTTATACTAATTTATAAGTTTATAATATTTCGAAAAAAATCAGCAAAATTTTAAAGTTTAACTATCTAAACAACAATGAAATTCGTGTTAAGCTTTCTACTTACAATAATATATTCACTGCAAGTGTTTCACTCCAAAACCAACAAAAACAAAACGAGTACTCTGAGTAAAAATCAGACGTCATTGAATATAAATAGTTCCTTTTCTCCATTCAGAATCTAAATTATCGTTGCCGCTCAATACGTAGACGACTATAACACATATCCGCATTGCATTATTAATGCTTATTAATCATTTACTATGTCAACACATATAACTGGTCCCGGCAATAAATTGTGTATTTGTCTTAAGCCAACAGCCGCTTCTCACAACTATTATTATTAAACAACGCCCCGGTGTAAAATGTTTACAACGCATTTGGATACATCATATAGAGTGAGGTGGAATTTAAAAAGACCTATCTTTTTATCTTTTTTCTTTCCCAGAACGGTTTTTTTCTAACTTAATAGAAAACGAATGCAATTTAATGCAATTGTTAAAGAAGATTACTATTATGCCACATGGCATCATTTTTAGTAAAAATATACATTTCAAAGGAGGCAATTTTTAACAAAGAACATTCGCTGAAAGCCATTATAATTTACATTTGTGCTTTGCTTGAAAGGATCTATTTTGAAGCAGAAAAAAATTAATTTTGAGCTTATTAACTATAATGTTGCCTTCGTAAGTTTTTTCTTCGAAATCACTCACTGTTATTATTATTATTTTATTTAATTTATTAAATAAGTACATTTTCAATTCATATAAATCTTTTATTATTTTTAGTTCTTTAATAAATCATGTATTATTGTTTACAAATATTTATAAATATCATAATTCATAATACATGTACAAGAAACATGAAACATGAAACAAGAAACCATTACATCAAAATAATGATCAAAAACCTCATTTTTACAACCTCAAATTTCTCAATTCTATATAGGTTTACCTATACATATTACATAGTATATAAGATACTTATATTTTTTAAATCATATGAACTATAGGTAATACAAATGTTCAATATGAAGTACCTACTTCATACCTAGTTCATATATTATAATGAAACAAAATTATAGTACATAATATTATATTATAAGGTGACAAATATTATATTATATAAAAACGTGCTAACAAATTATTATAATATTATGTAGATCAGGGAGGTGAAATTTATTTATTATTGTTACCGTAAGCGATTGTAAGCGTTTTAGCAATCCCATGATTTTCCTTGGGAACGATATTTCTATACATGTCGTGAACTGTGAGTAATAACACCAAAATATTTGTCGTTTTATTTTTTTTTTTTGTTGCTCTCGGCTGTATTCAAAATGGATGAATAGAATGATTTATATCAATCCCCCCTCTCATAAATTGTAACACGAGTGGGTTATTCGGAATTTACGTATTTGACGGTATTAAAACCAAATGTTAGAAACCTATGTCACTTATATGCATATATGTGCATAAAAGATTTATTTTAACTATTTCTATAATGTCTGTAATGCATGGGTTATATTTATATGTATAATTAAAAGTGGCAATTAAGAAACCAAATGTACAATAAATGCACACTAGTTGTGAACTATAATTCGTCATTGATTGGGTCATTATAATTAGTGAATTTGAATTCAGTGATTTCTCCTTGGTTTAAAAAAATATATATATATTCTGAGCGAAAACAGTCCATCAGGGGACGTTTTTATTATATGTATGTTACTATTATTGGTAATTTACTTTTCAGTTTGATCGCCTCTCCCCCCCCCCCAGAAATATAAACAAGATCAAATTTGTAATCTGAAACCGTCCTGATGATAGGAACATTTTTTCTAGGAGGAAGTCTTCAGACAAAAAAAAATATATATTATTCTCTAAAGACATTACATATATTATTATCTTTTAGCTCAAAATCTAAAATATATATTAAAGTCAACAATAATAATTTAAAAATCACTATTTTTATGCAATCATGTCTGATACTTAAAATAATCTAAAGAAATTAAGAAACCCAACTTGTAAAATTACGCTTTATGTTAAATGTAAAATAATGCTTAATTTGTTAGTACTCTACATAATATTATGTTTAAAATAGGTTAATATCTACCGGCAAAAAAAATAATAATAAAACTAACTGTTGGATAAAATCAACTGTCTTTAATTTGTGATAATTAATATTTTTTGTGGAGTTATGAACTGTAGTTTTTCAACATCATCCACAAAATTGACATTTATTATAAATAATATTAAATAATATTTGTTATTTCAATGAATCCCACCGTCTACTAAACTATTTAAATGTGGAAAGTTAAATAATCGTAAGGATAAGATTGAAGTTAAAATATTATCGAATCAACTTATATAGACATAATGTGCAATAAAAGGTTAATACTAACTTAAGGAATTATAGAATATAAAGTATCCGTAGGTATGGGATTTTTTTCTTTAGAAAACAAATTTCGGAGCAGTCAAAGAAATCGATACATTAGATAAAATCGAAATTAGATAGAGTATCAAAAGCAAGAATTGTTATGTATTGTAGCACAATACACAGGTTTCATTAAAATTAAAATGTATATCGAGAGGGTGGAATTATTTTATAAAACCAAATCCTTCATAACAGATATGACTATCACAGTGCGTAGATTCTGAATACAAATGAATCAAAGCTGGAACATCGCTGTACTCAAAATGAATACCGTTATTATTTAATAATATATATCCTTCTGATCTTCCTACTAATGAAATCAAAATCCTTGCACTGCATGATACGTCCTATACCAGCGTTATCTGTTTAACTTCGAATGATGAATATTAAGAAAAATTTAATATAAAACATGCAATATCACTGTTTGGGCAGGAAACGTTACCACAATAGAACGTGAGCCCGGTCACCTTGCGTACTCCGCTACGCCTATAATATATTGATATCTGTCAAACCGACCGACCTGTGTTTTTTGTGTGTATATATGTTTTAGTACTCAACAGAAATTGGACAGGTTCGCCGAGCAAGACCTGTGAGTACTAGTATACAGGTAGTGTGTGTAGGTGCGTATATGTGTGTATATGTGTGGGTGCAATTAAGCTAATAATAAAAAATAACAATACGGTTTCTTATAGCAAGGAAGTGTTGTGTATTACTGGTTGTAAAATGACAGTTTATATTTGTGTATATATACCTATATATATATATATATGGACAGGAACACAACGGTATAAAATATAATAATAATATAATAAGGCTCAATAGAGTAAAAATAATATAATAATGTTTCAATAATACACAATATAATTTATTGTCCTTTTGACCCAACAGGTAAAAAATAATATAATACTTGGTCGTCTGATAGTATGATACAACTGATCATAGATACACGTTAGTAATAAATAAAACGGTCCTTAAGGCCAAAACAGAACAGTATGATACTATGATAATATATAAAACACTCACGGTTTGTCGGATGCTCTGCTGGCCAGCCGCTACCTAAGCTATATAATAATAACAATAATAATTCGAGGCGATTCGCGCACACGAATAAAAATATAATTCTTTGCGGCGATTAGCACCACAAGGAAACAATACAATTATAATATTTAGATGGCGATTCGCGCCTACACCAACTACAAAGTTTTATATAAAAACAATAATAAAATCGGCATTGACTGCGTGCAACGAATTGCCGGCTTTGACGGCCGTAATGGTTTTCTCCGTGCATAGAGCGGTGAGCCGTCGGCGACCGGTCTTACATGTTATATAACTCACAAACACAATTAAATACAATAATAACGAAAATCAAAACAATACTATAATTTAAATAAAAACAAACAATATGTGTGTGTGTGTGTGTGTGTGTGTGTGTGTGTGTGTGTGTGTGTGTGTGTGTGTGTGTGTGTGTGTGTGTGCGCGTGTGTGTGCCGGTCGGCGGCGAGATATAATATGGAGCGCTTGGACTATCTAGGCGGCGACAATCACAAAATTCAAATTACAGATGGGCAAAAATAATGTCGTATCTATTTTTTTTAAATATTAAAAACGTGCACAGTATTAATCACAATTCGACATCCTTAAAACCATGCTCCAATGGAATGCTTACTTAACTCACAAGACTCCGCCAATAACTCACAATTGAAACCACCAAATAACTAGTAAACTTCCAAAATACTACCAAATACTCAAGTTGTAATACTCTATTTTAAATCAGCATATTACATAAATTAAGTTTAAATGATCACTATACTACTTTATAACAGCTTCTAAATTTCTTCACACCTAATGCATCGTCAGTTTGGGAATTGCTTCGAATATAGGTAGATACTCATTGATTGCTCATATATTAACCATACACAATTGTTTCAAGCTAAAATCTTAAAAGTTATGTCTAACTTTATGCCCTGGATTTGCTAGTAACACGACCCTATCCTCCCGATCAAAAATTACATTAAAACAGTATCAAAAAAAACTTTAAGTAGGCACAACTAACAGTTTAGAAAATATAACAATATAAACATTCTTAAAAATGTAACTATTGAAATCTTTTCAGATATGAGTCATTTAAAGTTATTCCATTAGAAAACTTTAAATTGTTATTCGTAACACAAATATTTGTAATCCAACGTTTTGCTGACTAAGAATAATATTGACAAAGACAAGAACTCGTTACTTCAAAGATGCTGTGGGCAGGAATTACTAAATATTATATTAACATTATATAATACATTTGTTGTTGAGATAAAAAAAAATCATATAGAAGACAGTGTATTCAACGGTAGTATATCACAGTAGTTATACACAATAACATTATAAATCTGAGAAAAATTAAAGTATAACTACGTTTCACACAAGATTTTTGATAATGTATGAATGTGGTTCAAAAAGTTATTTAACTACAACACATAAATAATATAATAATTTAATCATTCAAATTGTGCAAACCACATATGTTACAACATTAATTAATAATAAACAAATATTAAATATGAAAATAATTTTGTATATGAAAATTAAATTACTAAATTACCACCGAAAGAGACAAGACTAATCATATCTGATTGATATGATGGCCTAAGATTAAAATTCCTTGAGTCTTTGAATATTTCAGGGTTGACGTCTATTGAAACCGATATAGTACTCAGCGCTTGACGTAAGGTCTAACTGAAACACGTTCAGTTGCTATATCAATTCAGCGAGGCAGCATAAATCACAGTATAAGTTAGACTCATTTTGGCATATATAGAAGCTGTGACGATGACCGACACAACCTTCCTCCCCCTTACAAAAACAACATCCTGCGACAATATTGCATCCGTTATAGGAGATATCGTGATAAAACAATAAAACGCCGAAACGTACAATATTTGCATGGATATCGCAAAACACACATTATAAAATATAAACTGATATTTATCATTTGACGTAGTTATAATTAATTTTAGATGGAGTGAATAACACGCATGTATCGTGGTATTGGGAGTTCTGATTGCTTATCCAAACTTTAAATTATAAACGCATTGTTATACTATTTAAGGCCTATAGGCTTTAAGTAATCGTGAGGATATCCAAGATAATTATATGACCTTTAAATATCTATGAATATTGTATACTTCAGATTCTACGTTATACATCTATCCAAAATAATCATCCCCCCCACCACACCAAGTGTGAATAAAGGGACCACTCTACTAAAATGAATAGTTGAAATATTTCAAATTCTATAATACTTTAATTTAACAATCTAGTCGGGTTTTCAAACACGATAAGTTCCTACGTACCTACGTACAATCAAATTCCATTTATTTCTGAGAACTTCACCGGCCGTTACCACTTGACAAAATACTGCATTAACGCTATTATTTTGTGACAAGCATCATTTTTATCCACATTTAATATTTATATTTTAAATATGATGTGTATCTGTGGGAAATGTATAATATTATGTATTGTTATTTAGGTATCAACACATGACTACTAGCTATAAAAATAAAACGTAGTTCGGAAAACTAATTTTGTATAAAATGTATTTATGTGCAACGCATAAATATTAGTGTACCGAATGAGCAATTTAAAAATGTGCTACAAAATTTAAATATTATATTAACTACAGGGCTAGAACATTTTTTCCGAAAACCGACTTTGCCATACTCGTTACGTCCCACGTAACAATGAATAATGATATCAAACCTTTATAAAATTTTATTTTACACTTTTTTTGGTTTATTCAGGCAAACGAATACATCTCAAAATACTTGTAGACTAGATATGTAAATACATATTTGAATAATAATCAAATACATCTTATATACAATGTCATTCAGGGATACGTGGTTTTAAAGTCCCAGTATTAGATTTTAATGACGAGTACATCATACGGATGACTGAAAGACTTAACCTAAAAAAAAAATTAATTGCAATATCTATATCTAATGTAATTAGTGACCCAGAGCTTATATATACAAAATGTACAATCGAATTCAATGCCACATTCAATCAATTGCAGAGCGATGTGTAAGTTTGGTATAACTGAAGCCTGTAGTGTACTTGCATTGGAGAGCGGAACTTATTCAAAATAAACTAAAAGTTCAGTTAATCAGCACAAACTATTGTTTATAGTAGTTTTCTCAAAAAATGTTTGTTTTATACTCAAATGTCTATTAAAAATTAAAAATCAAATTAAAATGTTAACGATTAATATTTTGAAATTATTTATAAAATTTAGGATCGTCATGGAAGTACTTAGCATTAAAATATCAAAAATTGTTTCTATTACTATTTAATCATAATATTATACTCATGCTGCATTTATTCTACACTCCACCAAACAAAAAATTTAAGTAAAAAATTTCCCTACACCCTTAAGTCCACATTACACGCATTTACATATAATGTACATAGGTACATTTATATATGAATATCAACACAAGTTATAATATTATTGGTTGAAGTGACTGACTCCTTGCCAATTACACAAAGTTAATGAAGTGAATGAGCATCATAGTCCATTTTTATAATTTAAAAAATAAACATTATATTTTTTGGTGAACTAATTTTGTAGGTACCTTAATACCTACTCAGTACTCAACTTCAATGTGTTCACATAAATTCGGTAACAGCATTTATCCTAGTTCATAAAGGAAAACCTGAAAGCGTAACTTACTTTATGTTTTTCCATTAAAGAGGATTTAATCGTTATTCGTCACACGCAGACGATTTTCAGGATTTCAGTGCACATACATGCAGAAGACAATTTATTTGAAAATTATAAAACTCACAGCCCAAACTATATACACTGTTCATCCAACACTACATAGAAGAACTGAGGTTCACAATTAAAACATTAGTTTGGTGCTTTTCGGGTCCACCTTACTATGATTTTTAAATCATATTTGCCTACGACTTAGTAACGAAAAATCAAGGCCTTAGACGTTAATTTGCTAAGTAAATTATTATTAATTATACTAATGATTATAACATATGATATAAAATACACCACATGAAAACTGTTGAAAATTCTTCCAATACACTAGTACAGCTTTGGCCTACTACAACGCATCATTATAGGGGTGACAGAAAAATTCCCGACCTACGGGGATTTTTTTTATAAGGATTAGGTACATTTTGTTTTGTGCATTTAAATGCCGTTAAAGTATTCAAATATAGAAACTTGATTAATTAGCTGTATTAAAATAGTTCTAGTAACAAAGTACCTTACCGATTATTATTTTTATTTTCATAAAGATAGATATAAATATATAATACTCATATTATTCTGTAACTCAGTTAATAATCAACGGATTAAAAAAATTCCATAGCCAAACATAAAAAGAAAATTATTAAAAAAAAATTGAATTTAGAATATGTTCGTATTGAAACAGTGGTAAATTACAGAAAATATTAAGCGGAAAAAACAGAAACACCAATATTTATGGGAAATCAATAGGAGCTAGAGGTCCTAGTGATTCCCCTTAGACCTTCTTTCATCGATTTGGCAAACGTTAACCATCACCATTTCAAACGTTTATATTTTCTCTAACAAACGCATTTTCTACAACCTTACATATTTTACACACAGACATATTGTACTATTTTTTAAAAGTTCACACACCCAAATTAGTTTATCAATTCCTTTGAGCTTATAAATTTCAACATACATTTGTGTGTGTATTTATTCAAACAGTAAGTTGAATATCCATAAATATTAAACACAAACAGTAAGTTATGTGCTTATATATACCTCGCCGTATTTTGTTGATGGACAACTTTATAATGGTCGTCCTCCAACAAATTGACAACTGCTGATCTCACATCAAACACATACTCGATATTATTAATACAATAAATTAACATATTTTATCATTTATTGAACTAAACTAGAAATAAAATACACGTCCTAGAAGCTAAAAAAAAAAAATATATGTGAAATTTTCCAAATATAGGTGTAGTACAAAATATGTACAATCAACTATTATTATAACACTAATGACATATTTTATGATGTATCAAACATAATTTATTGAATTCAAGCTTTTTAAAAAAAAACCGTCAAGTAGGTAACGACTCTGCTGTACAGTAATTAGCCGGACGCGGGTGGATACCTACCTAGTCATAGAGTAGGTCACTGTAATGACATTATAGTGTATGACGTGTTGAATTTGAATTCAACGATAAATCATTGTTTATAGCATAAACTTTATACAATAAAAATTATTATGAGATGAGACAGTCTAACCTTTTGGTTACCAAACAATTATTTTAATAATTAGGTATATTACAATTTTAACAAATATTAATCCCCCCCACCCCCCATAAATTTAAAATGTACAGAAAAATATCTAATTTTGACTCTTGACTTACCAGAGTACTAATTAATAAAATCTGTTAACAGAAACCTCATTAGAAGTTGATCGTCAGATAAGCATTTTTTCTACCAGAAAAAGTGTCGTTACTCATTAGATACGAAAAACACACTCGCACGCATCATTGTAAAATCAATAAATTCATCACTCAACTCGAAATCTTTTTTTACTTTATTTAAAAAAAAAAAAAACAATCTATAATTCATTTGTTACTATAAAACTGTACCTATGTAGATATAATATATTAATGACATGAGGCATATGAGATAAGTAGCCACCCAATGTCAACACTTTACTTGGGGATTTGGTTAGTTTCAATAGTGAATTTTAATTTAACTTATTAATTTTTTATTCTTTTTTTATAGATTTAATTCGAGATACCAGGATCACTTTATCTTGTGAGGAGGATACCCAGGAATGGTTTCGGAATTTAGCGCTGATATGAGGGGATTTAGATGGTTTGTTAGTCGAGAGCGGAAACGTTTGTAAAGTACCTTTGCGGATTTTTCTACTGTGTTTCTTTTTAAATCAGTATAATAGAGGGTGTGATTTGAGATGTAGAATGGGACATTTGTAATAAATTATAAAAAGAGTTATGAACGGAGAAGAACTTTATGTTTAAATTTAGTATCTGGAGATTGTTATTTTACAATTATGTTAAATGTTAACACAAACAGCAGTGTATAATCACAAAACTCACCCGAGGCGGTCATTTTAATCTCGACATGTAGGACCTGTCTGCAAATGAAGGAAATAAATAATCTTTTTAGTGATAGCAAAATTACTAGAAACGTGCTCCGAAATGCGTATCTCCCCCCTCCCACTATTGCGCTATTTCGGTCTTGTTCGCACACTTTTTATAAACACACACTCAACCGAAAAATATAGAACAAAACGCTATCCAAAATATTTCCGTTAATCGAACGGAACGCGTCAAAAAACATTTGTACACTACAATGGTTAATGGAAGAAATGTGTAATCGTGTTATTTTTCACTCAGTACCTAAATATACTAACGCGCACTCAACCACACACACCCACCTAC